>JAKKZN010018577.1:0-11982 GCA_033441825.1 Pangasius elongatus | reverse complement strand
CTTTCAGAGGGAAACCAATCTGACCGGTGGTCTCTGTTGTGTGTGTTGTAGGCTCGGGGTAAGAAGCGTCAAAAGGGCTGGTTTCACTCCTCAAACGTCAGACTGCTGGAGCCCAACAGTGGTAAAACCACCCCTGCACCCCAGCCACGTACGTCACACACACACACACACACACACACACACACATCTTTTCCTTGTTTGATTTATCCCCGATCTGGAGCCTATCCACTGCAGTATCTACTGCTGTATACATTGTTGTATATAAATTTTGATATAAAAGCAACATAATCAAGCTAAGGAAAATGTTAACCGAAGCCTATGATGAAAACCTACTTTTAATATATTTCTGTTATTCTTTCCTTTTTCCTCAGTGTGTCAGGTCATTGCCATGTATGACTACAAAGCAGCCAACGGGGATGAGATGACATTCCAGAAAGGCCAGCTGATCAACGTCCTCAACAAGGACGACTCCGATTGGTGGAGAGGAGAGATCAACGGGGTCACCGGGCTCTTCCCGACCAATTACGTCAAGATGACTACAGAGTCTGACCCCAGCCAGCAATGTAAGTCCTGACACCTTTTACATACTTCATTCTGAGTGAATTTACTCATAAAAAGAGAAGGTGTGGATGTCTGTACAGCTCTGGAGCACTGCACAGCGCTCCGAAAGCCAGAGAGAGATCAGAAAGATAGCCGTGTCCTGTCACTTGGCATGTCCTCCCCTTGGAGCTGAAGGACACTTCTTTATTACACTGGCTCTGTCTCAAATCTCTCGCATGCCCTCAGTGCAAGTGACCCTTAACAAGAGACAGATTTTAATAAATTCAGTGTCACTGTCTGCACTTTCGGGAGTACCGGCATGTTTTCATACAAGGGCAGACACGACAAGGATTTTAATGAAACAGAACAAGTCAAGGAAAACATCGTCTATACTTGCCTGAAGGTGTTTTAGGCTGAAGTGTAACTGTAAACAGGCGAGATTTCGAATTCTGAAGTGCATCATGATGGGAAGTACGTGCTGTGTGTCAAGAAGAAGATCAGGTGCTTGCAATGCTGTGTTACGACCAATCCCTCCACCCCATGCACTTTTCACATCTGATATAAATGGCAGTCATGTACATTTGACTACTTGATTTGTTTGAGTGATAAGGGACTGTCCTCGGTCATGTTCTTGGGTCAGAAGAATTATGGTGGATGTAAATTTTTGGCCGAGGTCTGTCTTTTTTTAACAGTGAGAAAGTGTGCAATGGTTTGAGATTAGGCACCGGAGCTGATAAAATACACCTGCAGTCTTCATACCACTGAATAACACACGATATATTACAATAATCTACAAATATTTCTCGTTATGGCTGAAATAAAACAAAAGCCTATTTCTGTAATTTTATTTTCTAATTTTAAGCTTGAAAAAGAGTATTTTTTCTTACTCTTTTGGAAGATAATTCTGCTTTTGTCAAGCATTTATGTCAAGAAAAAAGCGAAACGATCTCCCAATAGAGCAATTCTAAATACCTAGAAAAAGGCTTAATAGTCTCTTTGTTTTATCATAATGAGAAATATTAGATAAATTCAACTATATTTAAGATATTTTATATATTTTTTGAAAGATCCAAAACAAAGTTAGCGATACATTTAGCATCACGTCACACAGTACGCGCAATGTGCAAACTTCTGAGCTGAGAGTCAACGTATCCCAGCGTTTCAGTTTCTTTCTTTCTCTCAGCACTGATCTATGTTATCCATCCCTCTCTTCATTATCTTTCATGGCTACACTCCTCCACTCCTCTGTTCCTTCCCTTTTCCTGTCGCTCGCCTCATCTCTGCTTTATTTCAGGAACTCTAGCCTCGGCCCCTTCTCCTTCTCCTCCTCCTCCTCCTCCTCCTCCTCCAATCAGAGAGCAGCAGACAAGACTCCGCCTCCCTCCTGCTCTTTTTGGATGAGGCTCTTCCCTCATTTTGAAATTTTCCGTTTTATTGTTGTCATTTTTTTGCTTCTCTTTTGTTGTTATGCATTTCCATTTTTAAAAAAACAAACAAACAAACACTCAAATAGATGTGGATTAAGGAAACACCTCAGCCAGAACGAAATGCCCACAATGTCCCGCTCAGCCTAAACGTTGCAGACTTCACACACTGACAAAGTCGGCTATAATTAGAGGTAAAAGGGACTTGGTGTACTTTTCGTTTTGGCTGAACTGCCCCATTAAAAGGGTAATATTGTGGAAGTGCGTAGTAGTAACAGGGTTCTTTTCTATGATCCGTAAATAATGATCACGAGACTGAAAACCGTTTATAGAGGTGCAACAGATCATATGTACTGTTCATATATATACCATGATATGATGAGAGCGAGCGAGAGAGAGAGAGAGAGAGAGAGAGAGAGAGAGAGAGAGAGAGAGAGAGAATGTATGTGTGTATATATGTGTGCGTCCACGCTATACCAGCATACGCTGCTTCCTCACTAAGCCTTTTACATCATAGGATTGTTAGTCGGCTTCTTCCTGTTCAAATGTAGCACACACACACACACACACACACACACACACACACACACCTGATGACGTCACCAGCAGCATGTTATCCTATAGCACTTGAGCCGTCCCTATGCAACCAGCTAACAGCCCTTACACTGCAGCGCCACGGCCTTTTGCTTTCTGTGTGCTCTAACAGAAGCTCTGCTCCAGCTTCGCTGCTCTTTTTTTTAAATGGAGAAACGGAAAGAGAAATAAAAGAAATAAAGACGTTTTTAACCCGTGGGTTTGGTCTGATGTGATTTTGATGTGCTCACACTGTGCTCAGAGCTGTGCTTGATGTTTGAGCGTATCGATGTGTACTCGTGCCGTCATGACGTGTGTATGTGTACGTGTACGTGTACGTGTGTGTGTGTGCATGCTCATACACAGTTCTTACAACAGGAGGTACAATACACCGGGAGTGTAAGGGCTTAGTTTTATATTTATATTCTAGATGACTTCTAGTTTTTATTTACTATTTCTTCAGTTACAGTGCCGTCTAGTTTCAGTTAGTTTTAGTGTGGGTATGTTCAGGTTTCCAGAGATGATATTTTTTTATTTATTTATATATATTTCAGTTTGTTTGACAGATTGAAAACTGGAAAAAAGTGTGTGTCTGATATTAAGAGTTATATCGGCCTGCGCCGTGTCTGACGTACAGTATGTCCATGTTTAACGCTTGTTTTTGTGTATAAACACGTCCACACTAACACGTCTACTGTCTGTGTGCTCATCTGTAAGTGTGTGCATGCATACGTGTGTCCATGCTCGTCTGTATGTACACCTGCATGCTTTTGTTTGTTTGTGTGTGTGTGTGTGTGTGTGTGTGGGTGTGTGTGTGTGTGTGTGTGTGTAGGGTGTGCAGACCTTTTGAGCTTAGACTCCATGAGTTGTGAGGAGAGGAAGAGGCAGGGCTACATCCACGAGCTCATTGAGACGGAGCAGACGTACGTACAGGACCTGGAGCTGGTGCTTGAGGTAAACCAACACACACACACACACACACACACACACACACACACAATATATATATAATACACAATAATACATTTGTTTTTAAGAAACTAACAGCATGGTAGTAAATTCTAACAACTTATTCACCACAGAAATCCACTTGCATTCTCTCATGAGCTTGAAAGATTGGACAGCAATTTGTCGTAATTAATCGATTAATCACGTGATTCATTAATCATGAACATTGGGAGTCGACTCACAGATCTGAAGAGCTACTTAGGCGACTTCTTAGCTTCACAATCATCTAAACAGCTCTTCAGATCTGTGAGTCAACTCCCGATGTTCATGATTGATTGATTAAAAGACATGTGATGAGTTAGGAATGAATCGCTGTAAAATTAGACACTTAACAGTGTAGGGAAGTAAAACAATCAAGTAAATACACCACTGGTTTCTCTACTTAAGCCAACATGTCTTGGCTGATCAGCTACAGTTGGAGTAAGAGGGAAATTGTGCACATTTTCTTTTCTTTTTTATTGTTTATTTACTCTGAGCAGTTGTATGAATTGCTCTGAATAGCGGATCAGTCATAAAGTTCAGGTGTCAATGTGATTTCATTTTGTATAGACCCTGTGACTTAGCTGTGTGTGTGTGTGTGTGTAGGTGTTCTACAAACCCATGAGCGAGTCGGGCCGCTTGACCGAGGCGGAGATGAGTGTGATCTTTGTGAACTGGAGAGAGCTGATCATGTGCAACACCAAACTGCTCAAGTGAGTGAGTGAATCACAGCCCCACCTGTCTTCACTCAGGAAAATACAAAAAGAATAACGTGCAAATGAAAATTACTGTAGCAGGAGCCATTTTTTATTGCTGCTAAACTCAAACGAAGCTACTGTTTGCTATAGAAAGTAGCTGGTTAGCTAGCTGGATAAAGTTAACCAGCCAGCTACATAGCGTGTTAGATGTATAAGCTGTGAGGTTATGTTATGTTGGCTACATCATTTTTCCCATACGTAACTTTACAACTCAGTCGGAGCGACAGTTTGGTAAAACTTTACTCTGGTGACAGGATTATTATTAGCTGCCTGCACTGGAAAAGATGAAGAGCTCAAATCTGGCCACAATAAAAAACCCTGACCAAAAATCTCTGGGCCCGCCTTCCAGTTGGAGCCTAATGACCTTCTTATACTCATTTGGACCACGATTCCACAACGATTGTTATCTGTTGTGATCCCCAAATAAAGTATTAAAATGCACATCTTTCAGAGCTCTGCGTGTGCGTAAGAAGACGGCAGGTGAGCGCATGCCCGTGCAGGTGATCGGAGACATCCTGTCCTCTGAGCTTTCACACATGCAGGCCTACATCCGCTTCTGCAGCTGCCAGCTCAATGCAGCCGTCCTGCTGCAACAGAAAACCGACGCCTCGGCGGATTTCAAGCTCTTCCTGAAGGTTAAAAAATACATCCTTCTTTTTGACACTTCCTTTTGGCATAGAATATACTGTACATTCATTTGGTGTGCTAATTAGCTGTTGTTGTAGTTAGCTGGCATCAAGTGGAAAATTGTGTGAATTAGATCCAGATGTGCTTTCAGGTTCTGTTCGTTTGCTCTGTTTTGCAGAAAATTGCCACTAATTACAGGTGTAAAGGAATGCCGCTGTCCAGCTTCCTGCTGAAGCCCATGCAGAGGATCACGCGCTATCCTTTACTCATCAGAAATGTGAGACCTTTCAGTCCTACACACGGATCATAATCAGACTTGGGTTTGCAGAGCAGTACGTGTGCGTTAATCTCCTGCTAGGAGACGTTTAAGAGAGATTTCTTTTTTTTTCTGTCTCCCTCTCCATTTGTCTTCATCCCTGCGTGGTTGTAGATTTTGGAAAACACTCCAGCGGGACATGTGGACCAGGTGAACCTTCGGGAGGCGCTGGAGAGGGCGGAGCTCCTGTGCTCGCAGGTTAATGAGGGTGTGAGGGAGAAGGAAAACTCGGACAGGCTCGAGTGGCTGCAGAACCACGTGCAGTGTGAGGGGGTCATCGAGGTCAGCTGGTCTTATTCACTTTTTAATGTTTTAACACTATACAATCAAAATTAAATGATGAAATAATGAGATTAAAATAAAACAGTACAACATTGCTTTTGATGGTAAAAACAGCAGTAACAAAGCAGACTGCTGTTTTCCTTTAATTTACTGTCTGTTTATATAATTATATGGTTATACAATCTTATATAATGACTCTGATATACATAGCCAATCAGCAACAAGTAGTACTGTAAGCCCCTCCCACTTAAGTGCCTATGTCAGAGCTGGAGGTGGTCCTGTTTAGGTCTAAGTGACCAATTGTTTGTTTTTACTTGAAATAATACCAAAGTGTTTTTCCCCAATATAGTCATATTGACCTGAGAGTAACAAGGAGTTGTGTCTGCAAAGTTAATTATTTTCCTGTAACAGCATGCCCCTCTAGCAATTTGCCAACAACTGCAACTTTTATTTAATGTTTTGAAACATTTGTGAAATAAGTTAACTCCGGCTCTAAAGTAGCCTCTTACAGCCTCTCTCTTTCTTTTTTTCTCTCTGTTGAAGTAAATAAGACAAATAAATTCCAATAAATTGTTTATGATGCTAATAATTGAGATTTCTTTGGGAGTTTTTAAAAAATAAATAAATAAATGGGATACTGACAATTGCAATCCCACAATAATACATCAGCTCCCATGTTTTATTTTGCCCTCTTTTCTAGCATTTGGTGTTTAACTCTCTGACGAACTGCCTGGGTCCTCGCAAGCTGCTGCACAGCGGGCGCGTGTGGAAGGCTAAAAGCAACAAGGAGCTGTGGGCCTTCCTGTTCAGCGACTTCCTGCTCTTCACCTACACCTCCAAACAGTTCTCTTCCAACGCAGACCGACCCTTCAGCCCCAAGTCCAACACCGTCTACAAGATGTACAAAACGGTACCGAAGTCAGAGAGCGTAACTCGTGTGTACAGTCGGTATTTCTGGAAGCTGGGTGTATGATAGAAAGATAACTTCTCTCTATCTCTCATCAGCCGGTGTTTCTGAATGAAGTGTTGGTTAAAATGCCATCTGACCCGTCCAGTGAAGACCCGATCTTTCACATCTCGCACATCGACCGTGTGTACACGCTGAAAGCTGACAGCATCAATGAGAGGTACACACACNCACACACACACATCAGTGTTTTAGTAAAGTTCTGTGTAAATGTTTTCATGGCCAAACCAAACACTTATTTTCCTCCTACTCATTTTTCTGAATTTAAATGAATGGGACATTAAATGCTCCTGTGGACGATAAATCAATAGTATTGGAACTGTCACTGAAGGCTTTCCTGAACCCTGATCATGTCTGCGTTTTATTTATTTTATTATTTTGACCAGAACCACATGGGTCCAGCGAATCAAAGCGGCATCGGAGCACTTCATAGAGACGGAGAAGCTGAAAAGAGAAAAGGCTTACCAAGGTTGGAGAAGGACAGGGAACGCTTACAGGAATGGTTTAGCAAAAACAAAAAAAAATCTAATTTATGCATTTGCAAATCAGCAAAAACATGTTCTAATCATCTTCTCACCCAAAATCCTTTTCACAAATACATTCCAAAGCTTAATATTATAGTATCTGAGATCACATTATTAGAATATCTTCCAGTTTTCCATCTCATAGCCTTGTACCTCCTAAAACTGGGCACCAAACAGGTCCTGCCTTGTTTTTTTTTTTTTTTTCAAACTATTCTTTTAGTCTTCACATCCAGCATGTGTATTTCTCTATTTCTGATTACACTCTAATTTTAGACTGAAATTGTGTGTGTGTGTGTGTGTGTTTTACAGCTCGCTCGCAGAAGACAAGTGGCATTGGACGTTTGTTGGTAACAGCTCAGGAGGCTGTTGAGCTAAAACCCTGCAAGCCTAATGGTGAGAAATACCTTACCTATTAATGTAAGCACGTATCAATTTAAACTCCTTTGCTTTAACGCTTCCTGATTTCTTTACTATTCTAGTACTTACAGGGCGAAGGAGAGTTTTAGAAAAATATTTGATTAAAAAATACATAACACTTTGAAGATACAGTAACTGCTGACCATTCAGATCTACTTTAACGATGTTCACAGACAAAAACTGATACGTTTTTCTGTACTGAAGACATGCATGTCAATATTTAAAATTAATGATATTCAGTGGCGTCCAATAATTATTTGAAAATGAAATTCCGAGTTTGGAAGTCCTTTCTTCGCTGTGTTGGCTGGCCACGCCCACTTACTCGCATAGCTCTCGCCCTTTTGTTTTTTACGAGCTAACAATAAAACCTTGAAGCACTGAATTTTTTTCTCCCATTAAATGTCGTTGTAACTCCACGCAACCTCTCCCTACGACACCAGCGTGGCACGCAAGTGCTAATGAATGAAAAAACATACAGCACCAACCAACAAATTAGCACTATAATCACTAACCACGTCACAATATTTCAATGTAAACGTGTGTTTCAGGGTGGAGTTATCCTATAACTGAAATCTAAGGGCAGTTGAACACATTTACAATATGTGACTAATAACAGGAATTAAAAGCTGCTGTTAAACTATAACATAAAGGTGTTAAAATGACACAGACATGAGAGAAAGTGTTATTAAAGCTGCTCTTATGGAGTTTTATCCAAATGTCCAACAGTGGACATTAAGTACAGTAAGTAGTAGTTTCAGGTGCACAGTTTCCTGAAGGTTTTGTCGTATCCATACACCAGAGCCACACAACTACAATTTCTTCTGTATGAAAACGTAGTTCCAACTCTGAAATGACAAAGTCTGCAGATTTTTAAGTGTTCAGATGTGTTATGCTTCACTTGAATGCTTACTGACAGACTAACATCTGCCCTCAGACGTCCAGGATAAAAGTACAGATTTCACTGTGTGTGTGTGTGTGTGTGTGTGTGTGTGTGTGTGTGTGTGTGTGTGTGTGTGTGTGTGGTGTTCGGTTGTAGGTAAGAGTAACCCGTACTGTGAGCTGTCGATGGGAGCGCAGTGCTACACCTCACGGCCTCAGAATGACACAGTCAACCCTAAGTGGAACTTCAGCTGTCAGTTCTTCATCAAAGACCTGTACCAGGACGTCCTGTGCATCACCGTGTTTGAGCGCGATCAGTTCTCTCCTGACGGCAAGTGCATGACACGCCAGAAAAAAAGAAAACGGCATCTGCATCAGCATCACAGCATCCAGAGTTTCTTTAGCTGAATCTCTCTTTTTTTTTTTTATAAATACTGACGATTACTCGTTGTACATGTGTGTTTTCAGACTTCCTGGGTCGCACGGAGGTTCCCGTGGCAACCATAAAGAAGGATCAGGATGGCAAAGGTCCGCTGACTCGGCGTCTGCTGCTCCACGAGGTCCCCACGGGAGAGGTCAGAGTTCGCCTCGACCTGCAGCTTTATGAGCAGACGCCACTCTTCTGACCTTCAGCCTCGTACTTGCAGAATGAAACCTTATTTTTCTATGAATCTTTTTTTTTTTTTTTTTTTAAATAAAGCCAATTTTACCACTAGAAGAACAGAAGAACAGAGCCAAGAACAATTCCACTTATGTCTTCGTGGAACCAGAGAGAAAAGACTCGATAGTTTAGTAAAACTTCTGCAGGCCAACGTTTATTAAAATCGAGTTTATCTTCTTGCTCAGCAGGAGAGAAATGCACGACAGAGTAGACAATCTCATGTGGCTGTCCATCTCGCTCACCCAGAGAGCAAGGTTTGGTTGCTTTTCTTTGCAAACCACTTGTTTTCATTTTACTGTCACAGAATAAGAGATGGTTTTGGTTTTGGAGACATCAGCCCCAACCGAAACCAAATAAGACAAATAAAAAACAGTTCTGAGTATTTAAATTGTTTTTACTTTCCTTCATCTAAACGAACAGCAAATGAAGTGGACAATAGGAAAGCAAAGCAAATCACTGGCTTATATGAACATGCTTGTTCTAATAGGTTATCGTTTCTACGGTAACAGCTATTTCGCAGAGACTATTTAAAGATATGTATATATATATCTTACGGAAGGAGTCTCCAGTGTCAGTGCTTTGGAGCAGTCAGCAGTAAAGCTGTAACTCTTAGGTTTTCTGGCATGGGTAAGTCTTCAGAATGATGTTGTGTTTTGCAGTTTCTTGGTAACAAGAAACTGTTTGTTTTAATAAATTACACGAGAACGTGACAGAATGAAGTGAGAACACGAGCTAAATTATATAGCAGACCTTCCATTCATTAAATCATTCATTAATAAAGTACAGACTGTAATCGCTGGCAAACTGCTGTGGTGTAAGAGGAATAAAACATTTTAGCACATGATGTTAAAGAAGAAAATGAACATCACACCAGCCCAATCACTCATTTTTCCCCCCTATTACAGCACACACACACCCCAAGTGTTTTCAGTGTAAGAGCTACTAAAGTTGAGAATTGAGAATCCTGCAGTTTAAACCAGACTGAGGACCATAACTTTTAGAGCTATGACTTATGTGGGAAAAAAACTAAATACTCATTTTTTCATAACTTTTAATCTATAGCCTACAGTTTTGCCTGCTATAGAAAAGAAGCCTGCTATAGAATTTTGTCAAAGGGTTAGTTGCAAAGAATTATAATTTACCTTCATATCTTACAGCATGCCCAATAAATTAATTGAAATAAAAATGTATTTGACTAATAATAATAATTTCATTATTAACCATAGGACAGAAAGAAATGTACCACAATCTGAAACAGAAGACTTGGAAAGTCATTCGAGGTCGAGACTGGATGAGGTAGAGGACGCACAGTGTCACGTCATGACTTCATTGAATAACTGCGAGACAGACCAATCGCGGACCAGCATTCAGGCCGGAAGCACCGCCCATCTGCCATAGCCAAGCAAACGGTGCCTTGACTCCTGTATAGCGGAAAACAAAATATTCTGCTCTACCGCATTGTTCCTTTTCAGGTCATTTTGCTTTATTTCCCTACCTGCTGCCTCTGTGCACATCTCTCCTGTTCCTGCTCTGTTCCTCTGCTGACGCCACCCACTGACGGCCATCCACACATCCTGTGAGGCACAGGTCAAAGGTCAATGCCATTTTACGTGCACATGACGCTCTCCAGAGCACGAACGCTCAAGAAATCAAACAAAAGTTCTATTATGGTGTTTATTTAATAGATTTCTTAACATCTTGTACGTTCATAAGATACATTTTATAAAATGTAGTACCAGACAACAAAATATTTAAAATACTTTACAGGAACTGTGCTCTGGTTGGTTACGTTTTGGGCAGGTACTCTGGGCTGATTGGTCCCTCATAGACGTGTTAAAATGACTATGTGTAGTAGACATTTTTTCATTTTTTTTTAATAGAAACTGTAAGTTAGATAAGGTGTGATCTTTTGTTGTAAGCAAAACTGTCTGAAACCTGTCTGGCAGTGAAGGACCACTCTCTTCTCCTCCGTTCTTGAACGTGTGTAGAGAAACAGTGGATCCTTCAAGGGAGCGGTGCTGACCTGGAAGACAAATGGCTCATTAGGTTTCTCCATTAAGTTTCTCCTCGGATTAAACAACTGACCTTTTTATTATTTTGGTTTGGGATATTTTCTAGACCAGGCCAAGCGTGAGAACTTAGTCATGAGCGTCTGAAAACCTCAGCATAAGTGAGTAACCTATGTACTGGGGTTACAAACTGAAACAGCTGAAATAAGCATCTGTTTCTGTCACATTAAGGCAGAAAAACTTATATGAATGTAGTCATATGTGCCACTTAGAGCTAGAGATTTTTTTTTTTGAAAAGCAATTTGATGGGTTCAAGTCTACACAAATTCACAAAAATTCCTACAGCACCTACAGAGTGCCATGGATGATTAAATTATAATAAGAAGTGTGTGATCGTTTAGGGTAAAACATATAATATGTAGTCGTTACTCTTATACGTCCTGTCCAAATCAAAAACAAAGTGAATGGTTGAGCTGTGAACAATGACCACGCTCACAATATTGTAGCACATGCTAAAGAGTCGGGCGCACCTTAGCCCTGTAGCCTGTGCGCATCATCTCCTCTGGCTCCGCCCCTTCACAACGACGGCGTGTGAAGCGCTGTTCGACGCTGCGCTGCACCGGCCACCACACACACTCTGTCCAGCGCTTGTGCAGAAGCTCACGCTTCCTCACACTAAGCGTGTCTCTGTGGTTGAGGAAACGTTCCAGATCCTGCACACGCACACACAAAACCATACCGATCCCTGATCCTCCGTTTCATTTCATATCCTACTGATGAAGAGCTTCGTGGATTTTACGCAGGCAGGACCATCAGTTATTTTGAAGCAGTGCTCCATTTAATACCACGTTTGCTTTGCGTGAAATAAACGTCAACACACACCTTGATGAATCCACTCTCCGTCTCCAGCAGTGGCTGCGTGATGGCGTCTGCCTCCTGTCGTTCTGAAAGAAACTGATCCTGTAACAGGGATGGGTGTTATTTATTTAAAGATAAGGAGTCCTGGTTTACAAAAAAA
>JAKKZN010017798.1:0-12268 GCA_033441825.1 Pangasius elongatus | reverse complement strand
CGATTCAAAGGGCGAGGAGTGTGAGAGAAGGAAAGAGAAAAGACAGAAAGAGAGTAACGGAAAGACAGGGTGGTGGTTAAGAAGTCACTGACTCAGGCGCACCCTCCATCCCTTCTTCCCTCCTTCTGAGCCAACAAGCTGTCCGACCATCATGCGACCACCTTCACGGCGACCCCATCTCCTCCTGTGGCTGCTTTGTATTTCTTCCCTGCAAATTTGTCTGGATCCTCCATCATTCGTTTTTTTAACGGTATAAGTGGTTGGAATTACTGGGGTGGTGAGTGGGGGAGTGGGTGGGCCTGTTTTGACACTCATCTAGGAGATCAACCAATCACACACGAGAAGATTGATAAGTGAGTCTTGATCGATGTTGGGGATGAGGGATAGAAAAGAAGGCCGAGACAAGACAGAAAGAGAGTAATAGAAGGACGAGTCAGTGGTTAGGAAGCCGCTGACTCAGGCCCACCCTCCTTCCCTCCAGTATCTGAGCCAAAAAAGCTGCCATGCCATCATGCCTCCTCTTTCAGGGTGATCCCGACTCCCCCTGTGGCCTCCTTCCCTTCCTCCCTCCCTACCTCTCTCTCTGTCTGAATGTCAATATTTCCACACCCGCTGGCTGCCTATTGAGGGGGAGGGAGCATTTCACTGCCTCTTTTTCGGTCCCTAACAAAAACATCCTAAGGACCTGGCCTGCCCCAGGCTCCACTGCAGGAAGTGCGGACAGCGAGTTTGGTGTGAGAAAAAGAGGATGTTCTTTGCTAGCAATATGAGAGATAAGCCTTGTTATATCTTTCAGAACAAAGCAAGTGACGCAAGGCTATGAGGGTAGTAAAATTGCAAATCATTACACCCCTGAAGCTATGAGGAAACTAAGCGGCAGTGCCATCTGCCCTAGCTTTCATTAATCACCTCAGCCAGATGGGGTATTAGAGATTTTTTGCATATCTTCAGTAAGCATAGCTTAAAGGGATGTTGGGTGGGTGGGAGGAGTTACTTGCTCTCTTCACCTCTTTGCTTGAAGCTATTTTTGCAGTCCATTCGATCCCTTTGCTGGTGACTAGCACTGAACGTTTCTGTCATTTTCTAAGAAAAGTGATCGATTCAGATACAGATTTTCCCCGCTGTTGGTTCATAAATAGAGCTGCAGGCATTCATGAACCTATGAACAAATCCATGTTCGAGGTCACTAGCTTTCTATAGCATGTACATGTGTGTAAGTGCATGTGTATTTGTGTGTTTGAAGGGCATGTAGTCCTTGACTTCGAGCTTCAGCATTCGATTCCCTCTCCAGTCAATAAGTTCAGACTGAGTCATCAACGGCCAATAGCGTTGCCTTCCAGGCTGAGGAGCTAATTTAATTCCAGGAATGGACATTTAAACCGAGTGCCGCAGAGGAACGCAAATGCATATGCTCATTTAGAGCTTCTCAACACGACCTCGTAGCCTCAGGGAAGCAGCTCAGGCATTACAAGCATTGCACAATACAATATGACAGGACACTGCATAATACAATGGCACCTTGTTGTACAAAATAGACAATTTTTCCTAAATTGTTCTGGTTGCTCTTGTAGTTTCAGATAAATGCTAATCAAATAATCATGCACCAATGTGCTGACATCTATGCAAACACAACTCTCTCTGTTATCCCACCACTCAAGCCTTAGTCGACCTGACAAATGTATGCTAAGATAGTCAGCTGAACACTAGGATGATGCTTAAATGAGCTTTCTCACAGAAGGTCTGACAGGATCCATGTGGGGGCTTTGGAGACTGCTAACACATCCTCGGGTGAGAAATCTGCTATGTCGCCAGTTGCCACATATAGCCGTAACCATGGCAATGGTGACTCCGGAGCTGAGGCTGCCATTAAAGATAAACATAAGGAACAATGCAAATCTCCACATTGGTGTTGGGTGCAAGAAAAAAAGAGGTACTGTGTATTAGTCAGAGGAAATGACAAAAAAAGCATATATATTTTCCGCCATCTTTAGTTTTTCAAAACAGAAAAGAAGAAAAAAAAATGCTTAGGCTATTTTGGATACAGTGTCATGTGGTAAAACTGAACAGAGATCTGGTATGTTAAGGCTGGAATGCTGCATGAAAATCTTTCCTGCTGAATTCTCCTGTTTGTATTCTAGTCGTCTTCTTTATATTTACATTCCCAGTTCCTTGTTGAGCTGTCTTTGCCCTTGCACGTTGGCTAAGTCCCCAGAGGCTCCTATAGCCCGTTTCCCATGGGAATCCATTCATCCTTTGGCTTTTCAGCACACAGCGGGGATTTGACAAGGCTCGCGACATCTTCAGCATGGCCACTTCCACAGCAAACAGTTTGGCAAGACGCATGAGATCCGTGCTAACTAGGGAATATTCCAATCTTAACCCTCGATACGGTTACCCAGTTGAAAATCCTATTTTAAAGCTTTTCTGGTTTTACTGTTCATGCATGTTTTCTTATTATGCCTTTGGACTAGCTCCAGCAGCTTTTGTGCTTTGTTGTGTGCCTGACTGTGAAATAATTAACAAATAAATGAGTGTCAAACAGGGTGTAAGCAGCGCTCTTCACACATTCTGCTGAATCAAACTTTATCTAACCAAAGTGCAAATAACAGCAAGAATGCAGGATCGATACATGGGGGGAAAAACAGGCATCTGGCCAGATCGCTCATAAGGCAAATGAAAAGAACAAGACTAAGCAAGCTTAGCGTAGCTGGACCGTAAATATGACCTGTGCGAAACACTGGCTATCTGAATCTAAAACCAATTGACTTTATTTTTATTCCAATTCAAATGAATAAAACTCAAATTTACTACGAAAAAGCTACACAATCACAGATAAAACCAATGCACTTATTATTATTATTAGCTAAGCAGCTAGCTGTAAATGTTTACCTTCTTATAATCTAGCTTTAAAGAAAACTGTCATTCTGAATATTCAGCAAGCTAGTTTTTTTTTTAGAAATGAAATTAGCTGCAAGAATGTTATTCAACAAAGATTAGTTTAGCCACACTGACACTAGCCTTCAGAGAAATGTAGATGGCTAAACTACAAGCCTAGCAAAAAAAATGCTATTGCTAATCAGTGCTTCTATAATGAAGTGATTACTGAGGAAAAAAGTGATCCTTTTTTTTTTAAAAGAAGAAAATATATTTATTGATGAAGGAAGTGTGAAAATGTTAGTCAGCTTTGTCCTTTGTACTCTTCCTTCTGTGATTAATCAATAACATTTTTGGAGTAGGAATTAGCTGGATAACACACAACTGACTAATGTCAGCTATTAAGCAAACGTTTCACCGTGTCTAAAGGAGGAACAATGGTCCAAAGGACACTGTATCGACATCTTCGACACAGTTAGAAAATGCCATGCCACTGAGAAGTAATCTGGCTAAATTAGTTAAACGCATGTGACAGGAGCTAATCATCAGTCAGCTTCTAGACGTGAACTATTCTTGGCTAAACCACAGAGAACACGAAACCAGAAACAACAAAACAGATAGTGTTTGTTTAAAGGATTTAAAGGATTTAGTGAACAAATCGAGAGGAAGTGTGAGAAAAGGAAGAGCAATAATGGCAGTCTGATGTCGTCTTTTAATATAGAACTACAGAGGAAGAACATCATTGTGGCCAGAACTTCAGTCATGATATCATGATGGGACCAAAGCGCTGAATAGAAATGATTTGAATGGAAAACTATTTCGAGCTCGTGCTAATAAAGAGATGTCTATTTGTTGCAGGAACAGTTTAGTTTTAAAAAATATATATATATATATATAAATTACACAATTTTCTGTCAAGACCTGTTTGGTGTCCAACATTTGGTGTGTTCAGATTGGCATGTAAGTAAGTATTTAAGTATTTTAAATCTCACAGCAAATTTTTATATCTTCTTCTTCTTNCCATCTTAATCTGGCCTCCCTAACTTTGTCCCCCAAACGTCCAACATGAGCTGTCCCTCTGATGTACTCGTTCCTTATATAACATTCCAAAACGTTCAGCATTCAGGGAACGATTGCGCCTTCTTTTGGAGGCGGGGCTTAGCGGACGGAAAGATACCAAATCACACAAGTAAAAAAAAAAAGAGTTTCAGTTGTTCAAGATGTTGTTTCATCATGCTACAACATTCTGAAGATCTTTTCATGTTGTACGCGTACGTAGATTGCGGTACCTCACTGTATAATTCGACTAATGTGTGCACATAAAAACAGACTTCCATTACTTGTTAGTCACGTTACAGAAGTGCCAGCTTCAGTGGAGCAGTGTATACATGAGCACAAATGGAGACTGATTAAAAATCTGTCATAATTAACCCTTTTAGACAAAGGTTAATTGATGATTATTAACCCTGTAGGCCGTGTGGATGCTGAGATGACGTCCGGATCTGCCGCAGTTTCATATTTTTCATTTTTATTTTACTGTGTCTAGCTTACTTGATGAAAACTGAGGCTACGAATCTCTAGATAACTGGGTAACCACTTGTGGGAATTTTTTTTGTGTGTAAAATCAGGATGTATCGGGATGTATTCCGAAGTTCCAGGAAATCTTGCGCTTTCTCTCCACTTTCATTAATTCACTTGCCGTGATCAAATATAGACTAAAAGTGGGCTGTGCGCCTCTGCCCCATTTCTCCTTAACCTGCTTTTACGTCCTCGTGTACCCAGAGACAAGATGCAGTTCCACACACACACACACACACACACACACACACACATAGAGAGACACAGTGTGTGTGATGTCCTTCTCAAGGACATATCCAGAGGCAAATGAACCTCAGACTCGGAAGCGAGCTCTGAACAGCTTCGCATACTCCAGCGTATTGCAGTTTTCCATTCAAAGCCACTCGTTTCAGGATACGGGCGAGATGTAATAATGAAATTCCATTTTACTACAACTGGTAGAGTTTTCATTTATGTGACTCGAATAAATAATGGCTTTATTTTTGGACAAGTTCCGTTTGCTGGACTCGCTGAATGCCATCATTTATTATATGTAGGGCTGGAGATATAGAAGTGGTGAGGATAATAACCACACATGAAGAAAAAAAAAAAAAAAGGATCAGATAGGATAGAAAGCTCATTTGCATACAGCAACCTCCTGGGAAATACTACAAAGCCAGTACTGTAATAACAGTTCATGAACAATATAAACAGCCTTGTTTCATAAGTCAGGTCGCTGTTTCTCTGATCATTAGCTGGACTCTTGTATTTCTGTATTTCGCATGAAATGTATGTATATAGTTTATGTATATTGTACATAGTACATAGTACTATATACATAGGGACTTGTGTAATGGACACTTGACGCATACAAGTGTTCCACATCATAAATAAATATAAACATACATGGATTACAACAAATGACTGTGGTGTAAGAGGAATAAAACACTTCAGGACGTGCTGTTATTGAAAAACACACGTCACACCACCATGTTGCGTAAAAAAAACAAATGATATATAATTTTTTTTAAAAAAGTCTGCACTGATCTGCACTCACAGAATTGGTCTAACTACACCAGCACTCATCTATTGCAGCTTTGGACCTGCTGTAGACATCTGATGTGCATCAACTCACAGCTATTGCGATGCATGACTCATCTCATCACACTGCGCTTTATTTACCTCCTGGAAAAGACTCCGCAGCTGGACGGAAACATGACACTGCGGCTTGGCTGACATGCAGCCATCTTAGGGCTTTGGCATGGCCTCGTCAGCCGAGCTGAAACAGCTTAACGCGGCCATATCTGTTTGCAGGGCTTTAACAACGCCTGCCACTCGGGCTAGCTGAAACTGGCCAGGCCATGCTAACACGGCTAATCACACGCACAGCAGCATGCAGGGTTAATAGGTCAAAGTGGGGACGGACACTTGCCTCTTGCTCGGCTTATTCAGGCTCGTTCTCGCTTTGCTTTGCTTTGTTATGATCCTGTCTGCTGTGAACGCTGGACTGTGTAGGAGGGGAACGAGGGACTGAGAGAAAGACAGAGAGAGAGAGAGANAGCGAGAGAGTGCTGGCAGTCACCTCGTCCCCTCCCATGCCCTCTGCATGGCTGGTGTGTGTTAAAATAAATCGGTGCCTCCCCTTTACACACACCAGACATTACCTTATACAAGGCTCACTAGGGAGCAGACCACCTCTCTCTCTCTCGCTCTCTCCCTCTCTCTCTCAGCCATTCTATCTCTCCAGTCCCCTCTGACCCCAAATCTCACAACTCCACACGTTCCCTTCATCTGACACTCTCTTGCTCTGTCTTGTGGAAACACGAACTCACATGACTCGACAGATCCGGAGGACTGCGCGGGGATACGGCTCACCTCCATCCTTCCCAGACAGAAAAGAGAGACAAACATAAAGAGAAAGACAGATAGAGAGAAAGAGACGGAGAAGTAGAGGGACCTCTGGAGCACTGGCTCAGCGTTAGCTCGAATTACGCGCCTGTCAGGTCTGATGGATTTGGCTGAGAATAAAAGAAAATAAAAGAAAGCAGGCATCCACGATGGCCCGATAAACCAGGGACCCCTAACACAGGGTTCGCTCTGCACCCCACAGTCACACAGGGACCCCTCTGCACCTCGCCTTTTGTTTTCCCACCCGTTCAAATGCCGAGCACGGATCAGTGACATTCCAGAAACGAATTCCTCCATTCTCCCAACGGGACGAGCACGACGAGTGAAAGAGCGAAGGAAAAACAAGAGTGAATAAATGAGCAAGCGGAGGCCAAGATCTGAGTGGGAATCCCTTGTCTTTCTCTCGACTTCCTCCCTCTCGTGTTTCACACACACCTCGCCAGCCAATTCATACAGGACGGATCACATCACGACACATTAGTGATTGTAGTGGGAAGATCCCGGGTAGAAGGGTAGAAGCTTGGAGTCACAGTAATCAAGGCACTGTGCTTGGTTATGGTTGGTGTTTGGGTTGCACTACTACCAGTTTTTACTAATCGACCAGTAATTCAAAAAAAGTACTGGACCAGTTGTCTTTATCCGTAGTTAAAAGCAAAAAGTATCACTCTTTTTAGGCTGTTTTATGAGTGCGGCCAGAACCACACTGCAAATTAAACTTCTAACTTCAATGCTTTTTTAGGCTACACTGTTATTGTAAATAAATGATGGATTTAGGACGCAACGTCTAACGGCAGCGTCTGGGAGGTTTTCCCGTCATGTCCAACTCCCGCGTCCAAAAAACTTGACTGGAATGGCGTCTTCGGGATGCCACGCGCCACCGAAAATGGTAAAACTAGCTGAGTGGGGTCTCGCAGAGCCTTGTGTACACTAAATCTCACGAAGTCTTGTGCAGTTGACTGTAGAATTGGCATTATCAGATTAACAGAATACATTTAGCCTGCTTTCTTTCATCGTCTGCTTCACAGAGGCGACTAGGGAATGTAACAATCGACTAGCCTAAGCAACCCCTACTGTGTGTGTCTACAGCTCCAGTTTTAAAACGCAATCGAGTGCACACAGTGATGATGATGATGCCTCATTCTTGCACTACGTATCTCCCTTAAATATTTCCTCGCTGTTTTCCAGATGTGCAGCCAGCTTCTCCGACTTGTATACTCACATTCCACCAGCCCATCTGGCCCCAGTCTGGCGCTAGAGCTACAGCTGTGTCGGAAACACCAACCAGCCTGGGCTACAGACATGGACTGGTTACACGGAAGGAGGGATTTTCTAACCTTAAAAGATCCACTTCCTGCCTCAAGATCACATTTCAAGCGTGACATATGGAAGTGGAATCAGCTCAAAAGGGACACATCCACCCTGAACCACTTCTTGCGTATTCTTTATTTTCTGACATGCGATCTTCAACCTTGTCCGAGATTTATTTCGTAATGAAATCCCGAATGGACTTTTTTTTAGTTTTCGTTCATCAACGGCTCCCTAAAGTAGCCGTTCAACTGCCCATCACAGGATTGAACCCTTGCCACCTAAAGTGAGTGATGTGGCAGCACTTTAGTCTTTGCGTCTGTCCAGCTCTCTCTCACCTCCTCCTCTCAAACAAATCAGCTTCCCAAGCCTCAACTTTCATGCTAGTACCACCAATCGCGCTGTCTTCTCGTACATCAATAACTAGCTGAGCCGCAGCAGAGCAGCACAACTGCGAACGTCCCACAAGAACAATGAGAATGCAGCAGTACCCAACAAATTAGCACCAGAATCACTAAACACATCACAAATATTTCAAAATAAGCCAGCATTTGTAAATACAGAACTAATTTTACTGCCTCTCGCATTCCTTCGGTCTCTTATTTACACTCCTACCTGCGCACACACACCTGCTGCAATAGTGATATAACACATTTGCGTATTTTACAGGCGATTTAATTGCTTGAACCGGTGGGATAAAGGCAGCTCAGCGATATTTTTATTTCATTGAAATGAATACAATTTGTGCTAGATATAGACATGTCATCGTAGTACGGTGCTTATAAATGACAGCTACATAAACCCTGCACAAACATTTATAAAGGTTTATGGAGATGGTCTGTGCTGCGTAGTGAACAGAGGATAGATCTCGGAGCCGGGAAAAACGAGGAGGTTACCCGAGAGCGTCCTGAAATATCCTCCGCTCTCACCTGACAAAAGACCAAAACGGCAGGAGGCGATACATGATACAGCAGGGTCAAAAATAGACACCTCTCTCTCTCTCTCTCTTCTCCACCCCTCCTTCCCTCTCTCTCCCTCCCTCTCTCTCTCTGTCTCTTTCTTTCTTGGCAGATGCAGCTGTTTTTTTTTTATAACCTACGATACGCGAGCTCCTGTTACGGCCCGCGAGGTCGGGACGATGGTGAGTGGAACCAAAACACACCCAGAGCTGAAGATGTGTCATGTCCTTCTCAGTTCTCACAGTGCAGACACAAATAATCGCTCTGAACAAATGCAGAGCTCTAAAAATCACAAAGCGACTCGTCATGTTACACACTTGGTTGTAAAATATTACTGTCTGCACTCGGGGACGATGGCTGGATGATGTACTACATTCGAACCGTTTGCACGTAGACGGATATTGCAGGTACTTTATCACTGCATTGTTGCCTCCAGTCCAATCGGAGAAGGGTCATGAAAACAAAACCTCCAAGATGGAGGAATTTAAAAAGTCACGTTTTCACTGCTTTCGCGCAGACGGGAAAAACGTGCGTTTTTGAAAACGCTGATGTCACNCGGATTGCTAATTTGTGGCCTGTAATTTCTTATTTTTCCAAATGAATTTCACTTTGTTTTATCATCACACCCTTGAGGGAAAGAGACAGGATATGACGCGGGCTGCACCGCATCTGAATTCACCCACGGATCCTTGCGTTTGTCACGTCTCGCTGTAGAACTTTTGACTACGTTGCTGTTTTTCCGCATTCTGGCTTCTCTGCTGCTCAGTACACAGCTTTCAGCGTTCTTCTTGAGGAGTTTGACAGGACGTACAATCTCTAATTATCGGGTTGACATACTTGAATCGTTTTCGCTGAGGTATTTTTGAAACTGCTCGTGTGGACCGACGACGTTTTGAAAAATATCTGTGTGGACATGGCCTCGGCCTGGCGTTCCATTTCAGCGGGATATAACGTGATGAAACACACATCCGTGTTCCTCTTTGTCTCTTTATAAGCCTCTGAGCTTTTGAAGACAGCCTTGTTCCGAGTGTGCAACACTACACGCTGTAATATTTTTGGTTGAATGCTCTTAAAACATTACATCACCTCGGACAGGGAAACCCTCAGGGCGCGAGGAATCCTTACTGGTGAACTTTCTTGGATCAATGGTATCCAAGCGGGAAGAATGGAGCAAAGAGGCCTTGAATGGGCCTCTTTGTGTTTGTGAGGCAGAAGCAGAAGTCTGGATTGAAGCGCGGAGGTCTGAATCACACTCCGGAGGTGGTCTTAACGCGTTGTTCACATTCGAGGCCTTCTGAGTCACCGAGCTCGAACGCCCCACTGTTTTTGTGGGGGGAAATGAGAACCAGGCTGACCCCGAGAGCTCTCCTTGCGCTCGCGGTGACTCCGAGCGTTCTCAGCCACGCCGTTACGCCGCACAAATCGCTTTTTCCACTGGCTGCTCGATTTAACGCAAACCATCTGCAGTTCCAGCGTGAGCGACGCTCCGAAAATGGCGTTCATCGACGATAACGATAACGAGTAAGCACGGTATTCTCAAGGTTACGTGGCAAATCGAGGTTCTGAGGGAAACGAAAACAAAGCCAGCAAGTGACTCCGCTGCTTTTCTTGCCTTACAATCTGCTCATTCAAAGGCATTCCTGCAGCGTGATGGGGAGAAATTCGCCCACTCGGACTTATAAGTGCATGCAACATGCCGCACTACAACATCCACAATGACCTCTTTCATGAAATCGCCGCACACACACACACACACACACCCCCACACACACACGCACTCCAGGAGCATGCTGGGAGATAGACAGAAGGACAGCTCACACGCCGCATACTCGCAGCTCACACACATGCTGTGTCACTTCAGCTTTACAGAGTCACATGTTTTGCGTGACCCTGTGCATGTGGTACTACTTACAGCTCCGGTACCCAACCCAGGTGCACGTGTAAAACCTTGGGGGAAAAAAAAAAAACGTATGAAACAATTACGAAACAAAAGTTACTCTATGCTGGGAAGCGTGTGTGTGAAATTCAAGCCATCTGCAAAAATCATTTGGAAAAACTGCATACCAAAGGACAAAAGTACAATTTGTCCGCTATTGGTGATTAAATAATGAAAAAAAAAACCCCACAAATGTTCCATCAAATAAATAAATTTAAGGCAAGATACTACATGTGAATAGGGTATTTATAAAAAAAAAAAAAAAACAATAGATATCACAGTGAATCTTTGGGAGCTGATGGCTGATATTCTTACAAAAAAGTTTTGTATTAGAACATTGATGATGTTGAAAAAAATGACATTTATTTAATGCAATTTGATGCAAATTGTCTTAATAAAGAAACATAAATTTGCACGGTTAATAACACCATAAATCTAGCCTTTTTATGTTGTTAGAATAAAAATATTTATTTCACTGTGTTGATCTTTAGTAAAATCATTCTTTACTCTGTAATAAAAAAAAAATACCATCTTAATTAGTCTAAAATCGAACATTAATCCAACAATAATTGGCATTTTGGTTGGTAAATTCCACTGTAACATCCTTAAAGTATAAAGTATAGATCTTCTAGAAACTGAGATTTTTGGTCGTAAATATATTAAAAATATCTAAAAAAAATCTGAAAAAAAAAGAGAAGTGGTTTAATGTGTTTCAACTCTAGTTAGTGGACGTATAAAACTGACATGTATAACAATGTGGGCGGAGCTTAAAGCTTTCATTACAGTTGCTAAGTTTTAGACAATGCAGCAATTCCAAGTGGACAAAAACACACACAGAGGAATTAAGTACATTACCATAAGCACAGATTTGTCTCACAGCTTATATTACACAATGTTGGTGTTTAACTTTCTAGACGTTTAACCAACAATGTTAACACAAGGGGATCACGGGCGTCAGCAGTGTGTACGTCTTACAGCATATACAGAAGGACGCAAACGTTAATGTCCGCCTCTAAAGCCTGCTTCTTGTTCTACTAACAGCAACTAATACGAATTATATGTCATGAGCGCCACTTATCAGTACATTCAGTCAGAAATTAGTGTTTCGTACAGTAGTAGGGAAGATAGAGTGTGTTAAAAGAAAATATACAGTCATGACCGTCGTCGAGTTTTATAGAAATCTTACAAACAGTGAAGTAAAACTAATTTTACTTAATGGACAAAGAAACTATGCACAATTCTGTTAAACAGTTAAAATATAAAACACGCTAATTAAAAGCCAGACAGAATGGACAGCATCATGGCTTTTTCTTAAGCATTTACTGCACATTGTTGCCATATGGCAACAATTTACAAACTACCCCCCTAATTTTTTTTTTTTTTAAATTTGAAATATATTTTTATTTCTTGAACCAATTCAAGTAACAAAAAACCATAAAAAATAAATAAATCATTCTTGCAGTAGAGGGTTAAGCGTTTCTAAAGCTATTACAAGCAGATAAGGAACTTTACTTAAGGGCTTGAAGAGGAAAAAAAAATATTCATACTGAAATTGAAGTCAGTATTTGGTGTGACGGCAATTTGCTTAAAAAAAAAAAAAATAGTAATCTCAGGTACAGTGTGTGCAGGTTTATAAGGAAACGAGCTGTGAGTGTTGCAGAAGCAGCCGCAGTTCTTCTGGAGACTTCGACTGTCGACTCGCTTCTTATTTCTGCAGCGAAACCCAGCA
>JAKKZN010016208.1:0-13331 GCA_033441825.1 Pangasius elongatus | reverse complement strand
AATCCCCACAGCCACGCTCCAACATCTAGTGGAAAGACTTCGCAGAAGAGTGGAGCTCATTATAACAGCAAAGAGGGGGACCAAGTCCATATTAACGCCAATGGTTGGGGATGTTGAAGGACATGATGGTAAGGTGTCCACAAACTTTTGGCCATACAGTCTATGTAAAATGCTAATGCTCCAACCCAAAACCCATAGATTTGCGACACCGGCAAAATTAGCCCAGTTCCACAGAACCCCACACAAGAAAAAAAAAAAAAACGAAGTTGCAAAACAGGAGGCAAAATGTACAATCTTGCTTTTCTCCTGTGCTTAGAGTCAGGAACAAAGGGACAGAAAAACATCACTGGGCCGTGATTAAGGCAGCTCATGTCTCATTGCAGTAGTGATACCTGCAATGAATGTTAACTTAGTACTGATTTAACAATCCCCTTGTGGCCAGTTAATACCAGTGTTGTTAGTTGTGTCCTGGGAAACAGCCCACTGAGGAATTCATAGACCAGCTATGATGATCACTGAAAGCTGGTTACAGTTAAACAGTTGTATGTAGTTCCTTCCTATTGCAATTACCACATAAATATGCCACAAGGACACAATATCCAACGCACATTAACATGAAAATTCATTCTAAAATAAAGACTAGTTTCATTATCTTGGGCCTGTGGCAGAAGGCGATGCAGGCAAGCTGTATGTCAGTACAATTGTGTATTGTGTTTACAAACTATCACAACTCTGCCCTAGAGAGAATAACCGCTTCTTGCTGAAACATCTGTTAATGTTTGTGCATCCGGAAGCCCTCGTCATTTCTGACCCGTAAATATGGAGATTGAGATGGTCATAGCAAAATATTGATCTTGTGTTCCCATTGTTAATTTGGATGCTTGGGTTTATCATCTTGTTGAAGGAACCATCAGTCTTCATATCCTGATTATTAGCAGAATCCATGATACTCCTGATCTTTACAAGAGCCCCAGAGCATTACAGTAGATATACCACCGTCATGTCTGCCGGGGGTCATTTCACTGCCACGCCACCAGAGGGCGCTCTCCCTCGAACACTTCCTCATTTATCATCCTCGTTTCCTCAGCTTATGTATATAAAACGCATGGACTTAAGTGTAACTGTGAAGTCTTTCTGATTGTACTCTTCCTTGTGCATTCGGCATTCCTGATCGTTCTTTGTAGATGACCCTTGCTTCTCTTCATGGTTCCTCATTTTGATCACGCCAGGTAATTTTGTTATTCTGTGCCCTGTAGACTTCGTTCTGGATTTGCCCTTTGGACTGTTGTCAGCTCTCTGTGTGTATGGTCTTTGTTTATGAGTTTCGGGCCTTGTTAAAAAATAAACCTCTAACTATCCCTCTAAGTCGGGATAGTTGGGGGCAGTCATGGCCTAATGGTCTGAGAGTCGGACTTGTAACCCGAAGGTGAACCTGAAGGTCATGGGTTCGAGTCTCGGGTCCGGCNGAGCAAGGCACCGATCCCCCAACTGCTCCCCGGGCACCGCAGCTAAAATGGCTGCCCACTGCTCCGGGTGTGTGTGTGTGCACTTGGATGGGTTAAATGCATAGCGCAAATTCCGAGGATGGGTCACCACACTTGGCCACAAGTCACAAGTCCTGTATGCTACACCACCGTTTTCGTTTGTCCTTGTATGCAATCTTTCATCGGACATAACAAATAGTGCGCACAAACGAAAACGAGATTCTGATTAGAAGTTGCAGTAATGTTTGAAGAAGCATCAGCACCATCCAACAAATGTAACATTAAAAACACATTTACTACATCGTCTAACAGCGTCAGCTATTTTCATTACAGAGATCACTGGCATAGGCAACACAAGCAGTCTTATAGAAATATGCCTTATAGAAATAACAGCTATTTTAGAGATATCAAATGTATGTCAAACTCGAGCTGTGCTTAACATGCAGCTTGAGTTACCCCAAAAATATTACCGACATCCTCTTGAAGCCTGAAGACATCATCCCAGATTTCCATTAGTGCAATGTGTCCGTTGGTGACTCGGTACTGCCACGGTGTACGGAAGGGTTGGAGTAAAAGAAATGAATGTTCACAGCATGTAACTCCTGATCAAATCGGCTGTATGTTTTATATCACTGATCTCCACTCAGTCCTAGAATTCAATTCAATTTATATAGTGATTTTAATAATGGACATTGTTACAAAGCAGCTTTAAAGAAATCCAGATGTAAATTTTAAATATATTTTAAATATAAATTTATCCCTAATGAGCAAGCCAGAGGTGACGGTGGCAAGGAAAAACTCCCTGAGATGACATGAGGAAGACACCTTGAGAAGAACCAGTCACATGGGGGGAACCCATCCTCATCTGGGTGACACCGGATAGTGAGATTGTAAATAATTTCTCTTCTATCACTGTGTACTATATAGTCAAACTGTGTTAACAGGAAGTTGTGTATGAGCATGAGTGCAAACTGTTCTTAGCAGTTGACTTTGGAAGTCATTTGGCCTTGCATTCGGAAAATCATGTTCGGCCGGAGGGTCTGTCTTTGCGCTGTCCAGTGAGTTGAACTTCTCACCTTAGCTGAACTTCCTACTTGCCATTTTTCTTCTTGGTAGGCAGCTCTTAAGACAGGTGTTCACCTCTCCATTTTCAGAAGCTTCTCCTTTTCTTCCCAACAGGCTTTTTCCATGCCATACCTGCTGTTCATTTCCTTCCTCACCACTTACAGGCGGCGCCAGAGGAAGACGGTATATAGCCAGCAGTATTTCCAGATCGTGCCAGGTATGATTCACGGGTCGCTTACATTATTATGCTGCCGTAGGGCAAGACTCAAATGTTCCTAAACAATTTGGGAATTGATCGTGTCCATCATTCAACTCCATTGGGGCTTGGCAGAAGAAACAGCTCACCATCCTAGCCTGAAATACACAAGAGGTTAGGAAAGTTGACAGAGATTCAACAGATCGTACACGTTAGGCATTTATACGCAGTAGTATCTCCACATCAACACTATATATGATGGCACAGTTTTACCAATAATGAGGCTAACAAAAAAATTCCAAGGATTAGAGCACTATACTCACCGTCTTGAATCCACTTCCTCAACTCCTTGATACGGGGAGAACAGCAGAGGCCTTTTATAAGCTACACTCATGAGATCACAGTCACGGTTTTGCTGCTATTAGCAGTCGGCAAGGCAACAAGCAAACGGGAATACTCCTCTATTTGTGGAGCGAAAAAGGACAACATTTTGTGAAAAATTGAAGATTGGTAGCATTGATGAGGATGAGGTGGTGCAAATGGTACGTAAAACACAATGTATGGCCAAAAGTATGTGGATACCTGGCCATGATACCCATATGTGTTTGAACATCCCTTTCCAGCGCATGGCATTTATATGGAGTTGGTCCCCACTCTTCTGCGAAGTCTTTCCACTAGATGTTGGAGCGTGGCTGTGGGGATTTGTGTTCATTCAGCTACAGGAGCGTTAGTGAGGTCAGGCGCTGATGCTGGGATGTCGAGGAGGTCTGGGGTGCAGTCGGTGTTCAGTGGGGTTGAGGTCAGGGCTCTGTGCAGGACACTCGAGTTCCTCCACTCCAACCTTCACACACCATGGAGCTTCATGGAGCTCGCTTTGTGCACAGGGGCATCGTCATGCTGGAGCAGGTTTGTGTTCCAGTGAAGGGAAACTGTAACACTACAGCACACAGAGACGCTCTGTACAACTGCGTTCTTCCAAATTTGTGGCAACAGTTTGGGGAAGAGACATCTGGGTGTGATGGTCAGGTGTCCATATACCTTTGGCCTTATAATGTATGTTAAGACCATCAGTGGTGTTCGATGTCCTCCAGCTAGAATGCATTTCAGTGAAAAACTTGGTAAGTGATTGAACTTCATCATCGGATGTTTTTTGTTTATATTTTGAATTTCTGGTGCACAGTCTTAAATTAATTCGAGATTAATAATGTGTGTGAGATCTTTTAAAACACTTATCCTGTGACCCAGAGAGATTCATCAAGAACTGACCAAAAACATCATACTCTTTATGTTAAAAGTTTTATTTTGCTTCAAGGTCAAATCCAGCATATTTAAAACAGTTTTAAAGTGTCACACTCCTCTACATATCTCTACGGAACCGGAGGTACGGATGCGTGCTCAGACACTTCGTACCGCTTCAGAAACCTGCCGTGAACATCATCGGAATCACAAGCTGACGCATACAAACGGCTGCAGTCTCAGATTCCACATTTCCAATCAAACCTGCATCTCTGACAGACCTCCTACGTTCCTCTGCATGTTTTCTTCACACTGTGCATAGTGGCCTTCTGTATGATAAGCTTCTTATGAGTGATCTCCAGAGACACAGCCGATGGACAGAAAAAAGGAGAAAGAAAATGGGAGGGGAAAATAACGGTAGAATAACTAAATATGAATCTTTTTTTTTTAAGTTTTGTTTTAGATACAGATTCCTGATAGGAGTCTTTTGTCTTTTTTTTTTTTTTTTAAACACATCAACATGCTATCACTTTTACATTTGTACATGTAACAAATCAAAATGAGAATTCTCTTTTCCTTTCAGATTAAAATGACTCCTGTGGAAAATTTGTCAAAAATCAGTCTTAATTTGTATATAACAAGCATGTACTTGGTACAGCCTCCTATGACACCCATAGGGTTGCACTTATCTCAGCAAGATGACGTATCCCAAAACACCTGACACTATTGAAGGCAACAAACAAACATGTTATATGAACAATGCTGAGCCAGAGAGAGACATGGGGAGAGACTGACAGAGAAAGAGATGAATGGTCACTATACTAGGCATAATCTCCATGGCTATGGTTTCACCCGTGGAGAGCCGAGACTCGTACGCCAAGACGTGCTTGTGCCATTGGTTTCAGAATGGATGATGAAGATGAATGGAAGGAAGGAAGGTGGAGGACATGATGGTGGGGCTTTGGGTCTCAGTCTGTAGCCAACAAGCCCTCCTTTGTGGCAGGTGAATGGAGAGATCGAGGCCAGACGCTAGCAGCACCCTGACTTGCTCTCCGCAGGCATGGCGTCTTGATGCAGCTTGATGCGGTCGCCGTTGCTCTCTTCGTAAGGCACGCCTTTGTCGTTGAGGAGGATGTGCTCCACCAGGAACCGGGCTGCCTCGTCGACATTTATGTTATCCTGCAGTGGGGCAGAATGGGAAAATACGGAGATAAGGAACAGTTACAACTAAACATGCTAGCTGAAAAGAACTGTGATGGAATCATGTACAACACACGTGAAGCTAAGCCTGTTTCTGTTGAGAGGAAATTACGTAGTAAAATACTTTTTACGTCAGAGTTGTCCCATTTTATCTGCAAAGGGGATGTTTTTGATTGGTTGGAAAGCCATGCTAGCTCTTTTTCTGTGCACTTTTTTTTTTTCTTACGCTTTACGTTCAGGTAAATCTGGCAGGTTGCGTCTGACACGTTTTCCATCGACAATTTCACACACACTACATCGTATCTTCTCTTGTTCGGCTTCCTCGACTCTTCTACAGAGCCCCTGAAGGGACTTTAGGAAAATAAAAATAAAACATACACACTAAAAAATTTAAAAAATAAATAAATAAATAAATAAAAAATAGAGTGCATTTGAAAGTTTGTTGATTTCACATGATTTTTTTTTTCTTAAAGGAAACAGGAAGGTAAAGTGTCAAACGTGATGGCAAGATTTGAGTAATTATGCAATTAACACCTTACAAAAAAATTACAAAAAAAAACTCCTTTTCTTTCAGGAAAAAAAAAAAACAATAATAGAAAATTATCTATAATCTATGACATTTTTTCTTAAAGTAAACAAGAAAGCAAGTGATGGTGCATGTGATAATTCCATTAAAAACATTACACTGTGTTTTCTTTCAGGAAAAAAATGTGTGAAAAGTTTTTTTTTGTTTTTTTTTTCCCCAGAAAAGTAGGATACGGTGTAACGTTTTTAAAGTAATCATCGTGTGCGGACAACTTAGCATAATTGTCACGTGTATTTCACGTGTGCATGCGATGCCGAGTTGCCGTGATAATTACCTGAAAAAGCGTTACACCATGTCCTTTTTTCCAAAAATAATACCTCATGACAGCTACAATTCCTGAGATGATTTTCCATTTTCACAAAAAAATAATTTGAAAAGAAAAACCACCTAGCACTCTATACACACCAGGTACAAATCTCATGAAAACGACACATTTTCACATGCGCACAAGATTTTTTAATTTTTTGAAGTATGTATGTTTTGTTTTTGTTTGTTTTTTGCAGAGGTCCCCATAATTTTCCCGTAACTTATATTAAGAATAACAAACCCAGAGAGGACAGATCATACAGATACTGGACAGCTTCTTATAATTCTCATGTCTCAGATAATCTCTACGGCAGCGCCGAAATAAAGCACACAGGAAACTACCAGAAACTGCCCTAACAATGTGTCTTAGGCAAATAGATCACGCTATTTCTCAAATAATACAAAAAAAAAATCCACAATCCAGCTCCTGGAAGAAAATCCAGCTCACAGCACGTCCTCCTAGGGCAGAGAAAAGGGATCGGTTTCCTCTAAACGCTTCTCTAAATGAGACCTGACATCAGCTAACATTAGCACGTTGCTTGGATAGCATGGAAGGAAGGAAGGGAGGGAGGGAGGGAGGAACAGATAAATAGAATACTCTGACACACACACACACACACACACACACACACACACACACACACACACACACACACACTGAGTGATCTATTGTGCATCTTTCCACATCCTATACCGGTTGAAGAGTAAATCAGAAAACCGACTCTGATATCCAGGAGCTCTTTAAAGCTCCGAGTCTTTGAGCACTATGTATTACACAAGAAAAAAAAAATATATATTTGTTTTAAAACACTGTAAGCCACGCACTCTCTCCTCCTCTCACTCCTACAGCGCATCATCCCCCAGCACGGGGTTAGCATGTGATATGAATTAAGGGTGTAAAAGAAATCACAGGGTTAGCGTAAATCCGAAATCCGAGGGAGGGAGCAGACCGTAGCCGCTATCGTCATAAGATCATGCATATTGATAAGCCTCATATCAGATTTAAGATTCCCCTTAAGAGCTAACCTGGATCAAGGCAGCACTGCCTGTAGATGCTCTAGTCTAGATAAATGAGCTGGAGTGTAGAGTCGGGGGGAATCCTGACGCCAAAGCAGCGACTGAGCTACTTCGACGCACCAAGGTCAAAGGTTTTTAGCTCACACGCCACTCACTCGGCGCTCTCGCTCGCCCGCCCGCTCACTCGCTCGCCTCTCCTGGATTAATGGTCTTTTTCATCGTTTCCATCTACACTTGGATTGACCAGCAGTGCACCATGTGACCTCTTGTTTCCTTGGAGCATTACCCAAGGATGGATATACTAAGTAAGTTACCATGGAGACAAGCCCACATCGTCACATTTACTGTGGCTCCTAACAGAACATGATGTCCCAGTCAGCGTGGGCACTCAGAACACCACACACGGCGTGGACATGCAGGAGAAAGTTAGTCGTCGACGCAACTTGTCAGGAATCAAACCTGATCGCACAACCTCAGGAGGAAAAAAAACAACAGATCTAGGCTCAATGTTTCCAACTGCACTAAATATTATACTGAGCATGCTTCTTCGTGATTTACACCACCACTACACACAGTATTTTTCTCAGAAATGTGCTAACACGTATGCGGAAATTAACGAGCCTATATACATCTGCTGTACACACGCACACACACACACACACCCAGGCTGCAGTTAATAAACCCGAAGAAACAAATTCTGCCTTTTTTCCCCCCACCATTTTAAACCTGATTTGTTTCGCCATCCTTTTTATTCTGCATGTTTAGCTCGCCGCTGCAATTCCTCTCCAGTAATCGAGAAAAACGAGGATGAGTGAGCAAAACAAACAAAACAAAATAAGCCAGCTGAGGTCTCTGGAGAGAGCTCGAGAGAGAAAGCGGAGAGAAAGAGATGGGGGGAACGTGGGGTGTGTAGGACGGCCTTCCGCTAGGGCACATGAGGCTTCATAGAACACAATGAGGTCCTGATAAATGAGGAGTGACACATCTGTATACACACACACACACACACACACACACACACACACACACACACACACACACACACAACAGGTGCTGGAGCTTCCCGCCAGACATCAGTGTGGCTGAATCCCTAATGGATAGATTTAGCTCACAAGCATGTGCTTATGCAGACTGGGTGATGAGACACCTTCTGTCAAACAGCTACACACAGTCACAGGCATGGACGCCTGCACACACACACACACACACACACACACACACAAACACAAACACAAGTCACGTGAGCACCACAGCCACACTCGAACTTCTTCTGATCCGTGTACAACACGTTAAACAGGTGAGCTTGGTATGCTGGTCCTAAAAACCTCAGCAGCTTCAGTATATATGGGGAATTAGGTGATCGACACAACACAGACTAGGAGCGTATCAGGAGTCAGTCATGCCTGTGAGAGCAATGAGGAGAGGCACAGACTCACACGCACGCTCTCACTCTCACTCGCTCTCACTCGCACGCACACTCTCGCTCTCACTCGCTCTCACTCGCACGCACACTCACTCACTCGCACGCACGCTCTCACACGCACGCTCTCACTCGCTCTCACACGCACGCACACTCACTCACTCGCACGCACGCTCTCACACGCTCTCACACGCACGCTCTCACACGCACTCACTCACTCACTCGCACGCTCTCACACGCACTCACTCGCACACTCGCACGCTCTCACACGCACTCACTCGCACACTCTCACACGCACTCACTCGCACACTCGCACGCTCTCACTCGCACACTCGCACGCTCTCACTCGCACACTCGCACGCTCTCACTCGCTCGCTCTCACTCGCACACTCGCTCGCTCTCACTCGCTCTCACTCGCACGCACACTCTCACACGCACGCACACTCACTCACTCGCACGCACGTTCTCGCACGCACGCTCTCGCACGCACGCACACTCACTCACTCGCTCTCACACGCACTCACTCACACGCACGCTCTCACACGCACTCACTCACTCGCACGCTCTCACACGCACGCTCTCACACGCACTCACTCACTCGCACGCTCTCACACGCACTCACTCACTCGCACGCTCTCACACGCACTCACTCACTCGCACGCTCTCACACGCGCTCGCACGCACTCACACGCTCTCGCACGCACTCACACGCTCTCGCACGCTCTCACTCTCTCGCACGCTCTCACTCTCTCGCACGCTCTCACTCTCTCGCACGCTCGCACTCTCTCACTCTCACTTGCTCTCACTCGTTCAATCTCACTCTAACGTGCTGTCTCACACTCTGTCTCACATTCTGTCTCACATGCTCTGTCTCACGCTCACTCGCATTCATGCACGCACCTGCAAACTCTCATGCGCTGTCTCACACTCGCACATGCACTCACACTCTCATGCACACACACTCAGACACACTCTGTCTCACACACTCACACACACGCACGCCGGCACACACATGCTCGCACGCACACTCACTCCCTCACACTCACCGCCCCACACACACGCTCACTCCCACGCACTCACTTGCATACGCACGGTCCCTCACTCGCACACGTCTCATACACGCTTGCGCAGTCATGCGCACACTCACGCACACACACTCGCTCATACACGCTCACTCACTCGCAGATGCACTCATGCGCGCGCACACGCGCTCACACACTTTTATCCTTCCCCGCTGTCAGCCCAGCATGTTGCGTGTGTATGTGTTAAACAGACAGAGAGGTTTACACGAAGAGAATTTCTCATAAACACTAGTTTGCATGACAAAGCCGTTACAACGGAAATAAAGCCTCTGCAAAATGCCACATAATATTTAACCACGTGTCCCTTCATGTACGGTACAATGTTTGCAAATAAAGTCTCTAAAACAGTGTCACGGCACCTAAAACCCAGCAGCAATAAAAAAAATAGCAATCCATTTATTTTTGTAGACGTTAAATAAACTACCGAACAAGTAGAACGAGTTTAGTAGATCATTAGCCATACACGAGGTGGAAGAATGGCTTCATTGGAGATGACCACTCAAGTCCTGTTTTAGTCATAATTCTGGAAAATATGTTGGGAATTTCAAACACGGGGTCTGGAACGGCTGGCTTCACACAGCTTTGATCTGCTTAGCGGGGATCATTCTTGTAGTAGGTGAAAGGTCTTTCACAACTGACCAGTGCACTGGACAGATTTTATTTTATTTCATTATTTTTCTTCCATCACGGGGGGGGAGTAACACACTCTGAGGAAAGCGCTATCTACCCTGTTCCGCATACATGAGTTCACAGACGCCTGTGATTGTCTAGTGTTGCTGTGATTGGCAGAGAGTTCGCTGTGATTGGCAGAGATCACAGCCCATTTTGCTCCCATGGACACCCATAACATGGTAAACTGGTTCATAATCCACATATGCTATCCCATAATAGCATATTCATCAAGAAAAATTGCTAAGCCACTCAAGTCTAGCTTGTGCATATGATGTGTTACCTTGGCTGATGTCTCGAACCAGCCCAGGAAGCCGGCCTCCTTGCAGAAGTTGTCCATGATCGAGGCGTTATTAGAGCCATCTTTCTTCTGGTCACATTTATTAGCCAGCAGGATGGAAGGGATGGGGTTGCCATTTGCTAGTTTCACCTTGCTGTCCAAGTCGTGCTTCCACTTTGACACAGCTTCGAACGTGGAGCTTCTGGTCACGTCAAACACCACAAACGCTCCCACTGCCTCCTTATAGTATACTCTGGTCATGTTCCCAAAGCGCTCCTGACCTAAATATAAGAAAAAAAGACACGTATTACATGTGCTGTTATACAGATTTGAGTTCTTAAGACTTCAGTCTTCACACTAAAAACAGAAGGCATTTGCACATTGTATGGACCCATATGGATCAGATTTCAGCTCCACTAGTTTTCTCATTTCACTGAGATCCTCGCAGCGCCGCAAGGCTGGCATGTAGCCTAATTCCAAACGACGGCTCGTCTCATCCCTTTTAAACGGGCAACGTGCAGCCTCGTATTACGTTACACTGGCGATGGCAGCTAACAAAATTAAGCAGGAAAAAAAAAAACTAAAGGAAGAAAAGAACAAAAAAAAGGGACAATAACTGACAAATAACTGGCAGAAATGTTCAGTCCATTATCCAGTGGCTCCTCAGCAGTAGACACACACACACACACACACACACACACACACACACACACACACACACACACACACACACACACACCACAGTGAATTTATCAAGTGACTTCAAATCCCAGAAAATCAAGTATGCGTGATGCGATACCAAGATGAGACAGAGCAGGGATGATGAATAAGAATGGAGTAAGTGAAAGATTCACTCAATGCCTGCTGTAAAGCTGCGATAAAACGGCAGCTCTGTGACCGGCAAGAAATGGAAATGAAACTGAACTTCATCTTCATCCTCATCTACCGCACAGCAGCCTTAACGCAAAGAGCTAGTGAGCAGGAGGGAAACTAGAGGGAAAGATAAAATGTCACTCGGGTACAGTGGTTCCCAAACCTTGCCCTGAATAACTGCTTTTTTCCTTCTTGCTTGAACACACCTTATCCAATTCATCAGCTTCAAGATGGTGTGTTCTGTACAGAAAACACTAAAATGTGCAAAGAAGCATAGATCGAGAATGGAAACCACTGCTGGTGTCCTAGAAGTCCAAGAATGTGTGTGTATGTTTACGCCTTTAAATACATCTAACGTTAAATTATATTATATTATATTATATATTACCAGACCCGCCAAGCATTACACGTTTCGCCAAAGAGGCCCAAAATTTAACACTGAAGTATGTTAGTAACACAAGTCCTCATTCAAAAGCGCCACAGGAGCAGCCTTTGTCTCCGCAATAAGACATGAATGATCATTAATAAGAAATAAAATCTATCGATGTGTGTTCGACGTAGCTAGCAAGTGGACAGCCAAGTGGACATCAGACTACTGATTTGTGAAAGGATTAAATTGTACCGTTATGTTATTATTATTTTTTAATTGTTTGCTCGAGAACCCTCTAAAAATCTACCATCCAGCTGAGCTTTCGCGACTGCCACTGCCAGCAAGCAGTTCCCGACTGCGCAGTCGGTAATATTATTCCACTCTCCCCTACTCTCCTTAAACCTGAAAGGGTGGAAATGATGTTTTGGATGATTAAATAGTTTATCACCATTTTTAAAACATAAATCGCAAGCAGGGAAAAATCAGTATAAGATAAACAAGCCTAATTGAAATGCACACGTGAAATATATTAACGAGCGTATAACTTTAAAACTGCCACAGACAGAGCTAATTTAGCAGCGGCACTGCAGCCGCATTTATGTGACACTTAAACCACAGCAGCAGAAAACTCTTTCACTTTCTTACGCAAAGAAAGTCAGGAGAAGGCAAAGTAATATTTTAATTGTAAACGTCGATGTCTCAGGTGCACTTTTTATTTATTTGCCCACAGTGACGTTTTCCGCTAGCTGATATTTAGCTAAAAGAAACCATTCTTAGCATTCTCAAGCTACACTGTCTGAGAGTTTGAAGCAACTATAATATTTAACCTCAAGTGTGTGGTCAGGTTGTCCTTTAAACCGTCGACAGGGACACAATACAAAATAAAGATCATCACGGCCTTTCCAGTCACATGCTGCAACTCTCCACAGCAGATAAAGGATTTTTCACACATGCCTAAGCTTCAGGTTTTCATCATGCATCAAGTGCTCTTATATGAGCACGTGAATAATGAGGCGGGAACCATACCAACCATAACCAAATTACACCAACGATATGAATATATTCATGCGGCAATTTATTAATATCAGTCTTTCATTTAATTTATTTCTTTTGAGCGGTCTCTCGCTTTTACATGTTACATCATGTTGCAGGTGAGAGCAAAGAAATAAATACGAGCTGCTTCATCAGTCGGCGTTTTCTATCTCCGGATTTTTTTGGGGGGTTTAAAGGCAAACGTTTGGGTTTAAAGCCCGTGATGTAGACACTGCTCAATATCCTGAATGAATACTTACGCACCGGCGCAAGTCGGCCTTGATTATGTAGAACTTTCTCGACATAAAGACAGTCAAAGACTCAGCCCTATACGACCAAGTGAACATCTGAGACAGAAGAAAAAAATATCACCAGCGCTTCAGCTTCAAGTGAAGTGAAGTGAAGTGACTTTGTGGCCAAGTGTGGTGATCCATACTGGGAATTTGTGCTCTGCATTTAACCCATCCAAGTGCACACACACAGTAGTGAACACACACACACACACACACACACAC
>JAKKZN010016153.1:0-12126 GCA_033441825.1 Pangasius elongatus | reverse complement strand
GTCATATGGTGACGCAGGAAAAAGAAGAGACTATCAATCCTACACAGTTTATAAGATTGTTTTATCAACGACCCCTTTTCTTGTCAGTCTCTCTTTCTTTCTTTCTCTCTTTTCTCTTTATCTCTTTGACTTGCAGGTCGCTCAGCTTTTGAGCTACGTGTGTTTTGTACACATCGGTGTCTTCAGAAAAGCACGGTCATCAGAAATATCGATGACTAAAACACTTTCTCGCTGCGCCTGAATATCTGATGCACAACATTTTATAAAAGTTTAGTTTTTTAAATTTCTGTGTGTGTGTGTGTGTGTGTGTGTGTGTGTGTGTATGTGTGCGCACGTATGTTGTAGCGGACATGGGTTTTGCTCGACTCTTCAATTCTCCTCTAAAGCCTTTGGCTGATCTGGATCCAGTTGTGGTTACATTCTGGTACCGAGCACCTGAACTGCTTCTGGGAGCTCGACACTATACCAAAGCAATCGGTGAGATTGACACACACACACACACACACACACACACACACACACACACACACACACACACACACACATTACAGACCGGTGCTGGCTAGTGTTGAAATAACAAAATATGTGGAAATACACATGTATCCTATGAACGTCAGTGACTTCGTTCTTCCTACTTACAGATTTCCAAAGACATGTTCATGCGAATGATCTGCCATCGCCATTTTGTGGCGCTTGTCATTTCTATTTATTATTGATTATTATTATTTATTTATCTTATTTTTGCACTAAGATATCTGGGCTATCGGCTGCATCTTCGCTGAGCTGCTCACGTCAGAGCCGATATTCCACTGCCGTCAGGAGGACATCAAAACCAGCAACCCGTTCCACCACGACCAGCTGGACCGCATCTTCAGCGTCATGGGCTTCCCTGCAGGTCTGCGTCCATTTAATAATACCGTTTTAATCTTACAGAACCTTTAACGTACTGAAGTGTCTAAAGTGTCTGACAGTGTGAATGAAAGAGGTAAAAAGTAAAAACATTTAAGAAATATTCTACACTCTTTACGTCCTATAACATAAATGCTATGAGTTATAGGTAAGGAATAAAACACGTATAAGTATATATAACACATGTGGAGGCATGCTGCTATAGGAAAATAATCAAAGATGAAATAGAGTTACTGTTACTAGCCTGAAGTTGATTATTTTCCTATTACAGCATATCCTGTAATGTATTATTACGTGTATATTAACTGTATTATTTCTCTCAGCTATTTGTCAAAAATGACAATTTTTTTAATTATCAAAGAATGACAGGTTGTATTTTTTATCCATTTATGGTAGGCATGAGACAAAATTGAGACGAATGTCCTGCTCATATCATGCTCATGTATCGTGATATTTCTGTTTAATATTTATCATGAGCTTTACTTCTTCTTACAGCAGAGGTAGTAGCATATGCAGCACGAAGTTAGCGAGTGGAAACGTAACTGCCTCAAAGCATGCCTACGTATAGGTCCAAGAGGTTAAGCCAACCAAAAGGAAGCGTTATAGACACATCAGCCTCATTTCATTCGTGTGAACTTGTGGAAAAAAAAAATACTGAAACAGCCCATAGTGCACAGCTGCTCAATATTTTCGACACTTTCCACAATTCTTAATAAATCAGTAGTGTAGCGCTGCACACTACATCATCGTTCATCGAGCACATCTCAGTGTTTAAACCCACAAACAGTAGCCTTTTTTTTTCCTGTCCGAGGGGTAGTTACCGTAAACCGTTGTATATATGCGCACCGTGGTTTCTGTTGCAGCAGGTTAACATTAGTGTGCTGTGCTTGATGTAAGTCACACTCGCACACGGCGTGTGTCTGATCTGTACAGTTAAACTGGTTAATGTGACACGCCTTAAAATATGATTAAACAAAGGAATGCATTCTTAAAAAATCTAATAACTGTGCATACACTTTAATAGCTTCTGTTAGCCCTGCTTTTTCTAGAAACATCCTATTCTAACTTCAGAGCCTATAGATTATTTGTGTCTATATATAAAGACTTTGATTTTGGCCCTTCAGGGCGTCAAAAAAATGCTGAATCGGAGTTTGACACCTCTGTTGTATGATTTGTATCATTACACAATAAATGTATTACAATTTAAAATGTAATGTTTTGTGGCAATATCGTCTCGTGAAGGCTGTATCGGGACACGTCTCATTTCACGGCTTTAGTGTATCATCTCATGCCGAATTCATATCAACGATGCGGAATGTCTGTGAAACAGGTTAGTTCCTGTTCTGTAAACAGTCGTCATTCCACCACCAGCCTGTCTTTATTCTCTCTCTTGAAGTTAATATGACAAAAAAAAAAAATCACAGCTTGTTATGTTACAGAGAAAACACAAAACGTAAACTTTTCTGCCCTGAAGACTTTCCTAGGGCGGAAAACCTCTTGTCTTAAAGTGCTGACACTGGAGACTCCTTCCATAAAGGTTAAATAAACATCATCTTACAGAAAGCTTCACCGTATCAATAATTTGTAGCATGTTTTTAAAAATCGTGTTTATTATTAGGTTTAGATAATACAGAACGTCCACTGTACCACCATCAGATTCGAGAATTCAGCAGCGCCGCGTTATAAGGTTCAGTAATCCAGATGTTTACACAGTGTGCTTGTTGCAGCATTCTTTTCACACTGAGCAGTGAAGATGTGTATCTAAGCCAAACCCCAAATCTTCTATTTGTGTGCAAAATCTGTACACACCAATGATTGTGGCTCCACTTCCTCAAGAATGTGTTTAACCACAATGTGTCAGAAGAAATTACTTACTGTTATCAAGCCGAACAGGCAAATGAAAAAAAAAAAAAAACAGCCACACTGTTGAAAATCCTGTTTGTTCATCATATATATCATTGCATCCTATTCATCGTGTATGTATTATTTTCAGACAAAGACTGGGAAGACATCCGGAAGATGCCAGAATATCCGACCCTGCAGAAAGACTTCAGAAGAACAACGTGAGTAGAATTTTCCATGGAAAAGATGCCTGGGTTTTGCTGAGTCAGCACACGCTGTGGTCAAATTTCCCTCCGTTTTTACATGATTTTACATATATTTTCTTGTTCGGAACCCAGGCAGAACGTAAACTCACTTTCAGACAGCTTCGTAAGGTTTCCGTAAAAAAGGGTTGTCTGGTAAAAACCCTCCTTTGAATGAATTACATTATTACAATAATTGTCTAACCTTTTATCGCTGTTCGCTATATTATCACGATGTTCTGTTACAAAAAATTTAAACCAAAATACTTACAGTTACATGTAACCTTAACGAGCACGCCGCTACTTAAAAATACGCTGAACGAGCATTTCTTTTCTCCCAATGCGGAGATGAGCAGATGAGCCGATTAACATGTCAGTTTGTAATGATTGACAGTTGCGCAGATGGTTTGAACTCTCTGATGTTAACTGGGAGCCCCGCCCCCTTCCCGCCATCTCAGTTTTGGCTTTCTGTCACAGTAAATGGAAAATGTTTTGAGTTTGGTAATGTGAAAGGCAAATCAATGAGCCTGTTTGACTTTGCTAATATTAGGCGGCCTTTAGAGTACGACGTAAAAAAGAACTGAGCTCCAGGGTGGCGTAACAGAAAAAGCATTCGCTCTGTCATGTGGAGATTACGAGTTCAAATTCTGACAATGCCACAGCAACCCGTGGCCGGGAGTCCAAGAGAGGGAGGGAGGGGTGTGGCATACTCTCCCTCACCTGTGACTCACAGTGGCACTAGCCAATCATGGGCATCTGTGAGCTCATGTATGTGGAAGGAGGCGGATAGCACTTTCTTCCAAGTGCGCTCTGAACGAAATAACACCTGTTTGCAAGAAACAATGTAAAATAAAGAGATTACTCAGTAGTTAAATAGTTAAAAAACAACGAAAGCCAAAACCAAAAATCATCCAAACAAACAAACAATTAAAAAGTTCTACAATGAAGTGTAATGAAGTGTAAAACTAAATTATTACAAATAATTTTAATGGTATTGGCAATTAAAAACCTGATTAAAAAGTTCTCATATTATCTCACTGTGTTTACCAGGTACGCCAACAGCAGCCTCATCAAATACATGGAGAAGCATAAAGTAAAACCGGACAGCAAAGTCTTTTTGTTGGTGAGCATCCGATCCACTCCGTAGAAAAACTATTCTCAAATATATCCCGAGATTCTAAATATAGCTTCGATTTTAACTTCTGATCTAGCTCCAGAAACTTCTTACCATGGACCCCACCAAAAGGATCACGTCTGAACAGGCACTGCAAGACCCCTATTTCCTGGAAGACCCCTTACCGACATCAGAGTAAGGCTCCGTGAAGCACGCCAGCACACACGCACACACACACACACGCACACACACGTGCTTTTGGCATGTAATTACTTCTGCAGCACCACTAGAATAGATTGTAGTCAGGTCAGCTGTTAAGTATTGACTCTGTGCATCCCCCTCGTGTTTCCCATGGATTAAAATAAAGCGCCTGCCCACGTTAAAGCATGTCTGAGTTACAAAACAAAGCAATTCCTGACCTTGCTTTCAGTTTTTATCATTGCAGATTTATCATTTCGTATCCTGTTAGTCACCCTGTAGCTCAAAAAAAAAAAAAACACTATTGTGTGTGTGTGTGTGTGTGTGTTGCAGTGTATTTGCAGGATGCCAAATCCCCTACCCCAAACGCGAGTTCCTCAATGAGGAAGAACCTGAGGAGAAGACGGAGAAGGTAAAAACTGCCACCCACACGCACTCGTAGTAAAGTTGTGTGTAAATGTCTGTAGACCAAACCGAAATAAAAATTCCGTCCACCACTGATTTTTCTTCGTACTCATGTGCGTGTCGATAAACGCCAATCAGCCATAAATTACCAAACGTGTTTACAGTATAGCTGATTCACATCTAGCCCACAAAATGCCATACGAGCTGAAGATGGCGACTAAACAGTGAAAAAAGCACCTCATAAGCACAGCGTACGCTAAATCTTCCAATAACGCAGCTCAGCCATTGCAGTGTGTCAGCTCCCCTAAACATGCGCTAACTCCTTTTTCAGTTTATAGGGTGCCAATACTTTTGTTGTGATTGAATGGCTAGTCTTACAGTATTTGTTTTCATTTATGGATTTGTTTTAGATCGGTTTTTGTGAAACTTGTGAGTGTCGGATAATTTTTTTCACAATTATAATCAGGCAGCATGGTCGGTTTTGGCAAATGAAATATCACATGACACGCACACACACACACACACTCGTAGGAACGAGCCACCTGGCATCAGGCAGCACAAACATGTGACGTAGCGTACACCACGTCAGCATGAGTGTGTATTAGTGTGCACGTGTGAATGGTGAAGTAGAGGATTAGCAAAACGTGTTCTTCTCACAGATGTGAAGATCCATGTGGCGCTTTAGGCAAATGCGATTTTTCAACACCTGAGATCAACACACTAATCTCTGCCCCCTCATTTTCGCATGTGAACACACACACACACACACACACACACACACACACACACACACGCAGTAGTCAGTAGTGCAGCTGTAAATAAGTGGACACTCCACGTAAATGGATTTTAAAAACGTTGATACAGTGAAGTTTTCTTTTGTAATGTAACGTTACATATGGAAGGAGTCTCCAGTGTCAGAAGCTTGAAAAGGTCAGCGATAAAGCTGTAAGTTTTCTGGCGTCTTCAGGACAGAGAACTTTACACTTTCGCGGTTTCTCAGTAACCTGACAAGGGTTTTTTATTCATTTATTATTATAATCTGGTGAGGGAATGAAGGTTTATAGCTGCTGTAACAGAAGTGATAACAGGAACTAACTTGTTTCAAGGACATTCTTTCCTTTTACAAGAGCTACAGTTACCCATTGGAAAGCAGAAATGTCTCCTACATGAACATTTATATGTTTAAAAAATGAATTTTATATGATTTAAACCTTACAGTATCAACACTGGGGCATGTGTACATTTCAATTTCATATTCACATTCCATATTATTCCAATATTTGCCAATCGGTTTGACCTCACAGTCCGTCCCATATATATAATTTTTCAGCAGTTCAGCAGTTCAGCAGTTTCGCACCTGGTGTTATAGTATTGGTTTCAACCACAAGTAAAAAGGAAGCTGTAGTCCAATCATCCAATCTACGAAACTCCTGGATTTTACGACTTCGTTTGCGTGTGTTTTTACGTAGAACCAGACGCAACAGCACCAGCAGACGCAGGCGCAGACACAAACGCAGGCGCAGCAGGCTCCGTCTCAGCAGAGCTCGGCTCAGACCAACGGCACGTCGGGGGGGACCACGGGACCCTCAATGCAGCACGCAGGCCAGGAGCAGGGGCCCCCCAACAAGAAGAGCCGCACCACCGGGGCCAACGTGCTCCAGACAGACTACCAGGTGTGTGTGCGTGTGTGTGTTTATTTCTCTCTCACACCCACACAGCGTAGCAGGACCAGCACCATATAAAAGCAGACGTCGTCACTAAAAAGAGCTGAATTATGAAAACAGATTACAAGACAACAGAGTTCCACACCCAGAGATGCACCACACAACTACTACTAAGATTGCATCGGGAAATGAGTTTCTAACAACAGACGACTGAAAGCTGGTTTCGTTCTCAGATTTATTGATCTGTTTTCATTTTCTGAAACACTATCTGCCAATACCTGTATGATTCTCATATTATTTATTACCCCTTTTATGCCAGATATATGTATTTTTTAAATATATAGCACTTTTTATCTATGTACCGAGGTGAAACGCCGGTTTTCTTGCACCCGAGACTCAAAAAATTAACGTGGACTACCAACAGTAAAATCACCAACAGTGCCTGTAAAATGCGTAAAAAGAATCAGCAAGAAATAAGTATTATAAACATTGAACATCTGATACAGAAACAAAAGGTAATACCGAAGTCTGTCAGGAGAAGGTCTTCAGAAGAAGGTTAGGAATGTTAGCAGTATCTTCTTGGGAAGCTTTAGCTTGTGAATATAACTAAACGAGACATCATGATGACAAGGAGCGCGTTCCTACCGCTTTTCTCCTTTGACGGCCTACAGCAAATTAGCCACCTGTGTCTGGTGTAAGCACAAAAGATAAAAGCTGCCACATATTGTAATCTGCTCTTGCCTTGTTACTTATCAAGGACGTTTTTCTCCGGAACGTGTTCTTCCAGTAGCCCTGGTATTGCGAAACAGCTATTAGGATTTACTAGCTGCGGCGTAGCACGAGCGTAAAGAATCTTTTGCTGGACGAGGGAAAGTCACACTTTTGGATGCAAGCGACGGAACACGTTCATGTGCTTATTAAGTAAACGTGCGTGTGTGAGTGAGAGAGAGAGAGAGAGAGAATTTGAGTTACTTTAGCTAATCGTATAAGAATTTTATGTAATATTTACAAAAGCCTCTTTTTACTGTAGTAAGTAAACAGATTAGTAAATGATCTGCTGGGCTGCACGTGTCCCCAACAGATCAGTACTGGAAAGACTCTGAGGTGCTACGCCATGGACTTTGCCCTGAGTGTGTGTGTGTGTGTGTGTGTTTAGACTTTAACTGATAGCCCTTGACAGCATGGCAGTGTGATCTACTACACCTCTGCTTTATCTGCTTGTCTAAATACAGCACAGAGGGAGAGAGAGAGGGAGAGAGAGAGACACTAGTTGTTGCTTTCCCGGAAAAAAAAACAGGTTCTTCCATTTTGGCATGTTGAATTGCTTTTTTTTTTTTTATAGCAACCTTCTGACAGCTGTTTGATGTTTCAAGAGCTAAATAGTTGGACAGCTTGATGATTATTAACCCTTTCTTTCTCTCTTTCTGTGTGTTTGTTTCAGCACTCCAGCTCACGCCTTGGTTACCAAAGCAACGTCCAAGGCACAACCCAGTCTCAAAGCACTATGGGATATTCGTCCACATCTCAGCAAAGCTCCCAGTACTCTCATCAGTCTCACCGCTACTGAGGCGTGGAAACATTTATGGCTCGCGCTAATCCATGAACACAAACGCAGGTTTTGCTGCCATTCCCTATAAACTTGTGGAGACTTCCTTCTACCTGCCTTCCCACCTGTACTACTTCCTTCTTATTCTCAGTCCCTTTACACTTATACGCTTTCAGCTTGAGATGTGTATGCCATTCTTACTAACGTTGCCAATACCAGCAGATAAGATGTCATTTCTGAAGCAGCACCTTCCATGCTCAACTACACATCCCAGGAGCCTTGGAGCGCAGTTGAACCCTGTGATGAGAATCAACACCAGCGTCCTAACCCTCGGTTAAAACCAATACTCAGAAATATATTTCATATATTTGCATTTATTTATCTGGCACAGGCTTTTATCCAAAGTGACTTCCCACTGAGGCAGGATGCAATCCAAGCATTTAGCTGAGCAGTCGAGGGTGAAGGACCTTTCTCAAGGGACTGACAGTGGCACTTTGGCAGTCCTGGGATTCAAACTGACAACCTTACGAGCATTACTTCAGAACCTTAACCACAGAGCCACAATACCAGTTCCTAAAACCCCACAGTGTCCATATGGATCCGGTTCTCAGAGTTCATGAAAACCTTCAGTGTCCACACAAAAACAGTTATTTAAATCTTCAGCGTAAATACATATCTCTGAAGCATACAAAACCAGTCCTAACAAAACCATAGTGTCATTATTGGTCCAGTGGTGTAAATACATATGGACCAAACTGTCATTTAGACATTTAGAGTCAGTTATCTGAACCATGAGAACTCCCTCAAGAACCAGATCCCGTCCACAGACTCCTTGGTTTCCCCCCAGAACAAGCTCCCAGGCCCCTTGGTTTCCACCCAGAACTGGTCCTCAGAACCCTTAATGTCTTTATGGGTCTACCCTTGGGTTTCCCTCCAGAACCACTCCCCAAGCCCCTGGGTTTCCATCCAGAACCAGTTCCCAGATCCCCCAGTTTCCATCTAGAACTAGTCCTCAGAATGCTTGGTTTCCAACCAGAACCATCCCACGGATTCCTCAGTTTCCTTCCAGAACCAGTCCTCAGAGCCCTTGGTTTGCATCCAGAACCAGTGTCCACCCTTTGGCTTTCATCAAGAACCATTCCCCAGACCCCTCTAGTCATCAAAACCCTCAGTGTACTTACAAAACCATCTCTAATAAAATGGTTCTCAAAATCCTTGGAGCCAGTGAGCCGCACCATGTAGTCCCAGAATCTGCAGTATTCATACAACACCAATGATCCAAACTCTGGAGTTTCTATTTAGAGATACTACTGTCCAAATTGGAATTCTTCAAACCTTTATTTTTTTATGTAGAACATTTAGTTTCCATCTACAGGCAGTCCGAAACCCTTCAGTATCTCTACTGAACCTCTTCAAAACTGTCAGTGTTCCTGTTGATTCTCAGAACCTTCCGTATCCATACCTAACCAGTCTGCAAAACCATCTTAGTAGAGAGTAAGTCCTCTGAACTTGCAGTTTCCAATCCACTAACCCAAAAAACCTGCTTCAATTTTAGTCCTACACACTTGTCTTTTCTGCCTGTAACCTGCCCTCTGGGACAATGTGAGGGCCTACACAGAACCTGCCATTATGGCCCACAGTGTCCGTACAGAACCAGCCAGAACCTAGAATCATTGTGGAAGCATCTAATTCTGCTCTGGTCCAACGACTGGCTACACACCTGCAATATGGAGGCTAATACAAACCAAATATCCCTGTCCTCCTCTATCTGTCTGTCACTCTGTCTGTTTGTAACACTTTCTATTTTTCCCCTTCCTGTCCACCCCCCGTATATAACACCACATGCACACTATAGACACAGAAGAACAAAGAACTTCGAAGATAGAAGACTGGCGGCTGGCCCTTATCAGAGCCGTGATTTATCTTCACGCATGTGCAGAGCGCCTTTTACGACTTTTCAGCTACAGACCTGGAGGCTTTGCCCTTCCAAATTTTTGTCCTTTTGTAAATATTTAATTCTGATATCTGAACACCACAGAGGAAACCCTTTACTTTGTCTTCTGACGATACTCATTTCGTTCTCGACAATGAACGGCAAATATGAACGACAGCTGGGTTTGTCAGGAAAATGAAGCAAAACAAAAAGGAGAAAAATTCCTTTTTACTGTTCGAAGAATACATTTGAATTTATTTTTTTTTTGGCCATGAGATATAATCACATGTATCAACCCTGTGTGTATGAGAGAAACTGTGTGTACGTATGTGTGTCTATGTTTTTGTTACAATGTCTGAGGCAGCTCCGGTGACTGTTACCTCCTGTTTGATATTTTATAATTTTGGATTTTTGCTATTTTTATTGTTGGTTTTGAAGTTTGCTTAGATTCGTTTGTTCCTCATCACTCCATGTGTAGACTCGCATTTGAGGCAGCGCTGTAAAAACAAACAAACAAAAAAAAANAAAAAAAACACTCTAGGTCCTTCACGCTGGGGGAAAGGGGAGCTAAAATTTTCCCTTTAACGCTATTCCAGGCTCTGTTTCCCCTGTTCGCCAAATCCTGACCTCAGCCAGGGTAAGACTAAGCATGGTCTCGAGTCGAGAAGAAACAGGCCAGCCCTGATAAGTGCACTGAAAATGTTGGAAACACTGACATCTACAGGGGGTTGAGAGAACTGCATGACTCTCAGAGCTGTCAACAATATGGCGCTTCTGCACTCTGTACTAATGGACATGAGGAGTGGTTGTGAAGTAGATTCTGGAGGCACTGGCGCATGTAGCTTGACCTGAGACCTGCTAAAGACTGAACAATGCGCATCAGTTGAGCATAAGGCACTGATCTCCCTTCAGGTTGATTCCAGATGCACTGACCTGAGAGGACATGTTCATTTGAAATATTGTGAGTTTACAGCCGTGATATTTAAAGGAAAACTTCACTCATATATGCTAACAATGTTAGTGGGCACACATTCTTGCCAAAGCCAACTGTATAGTCTTAGAAAAAAGGGTTTTTAAAAGTTCTTTAAGGGTTCTTCCAAATAAAAAAAAAAACAACAGTTTTACTTCAAACCCCTTCTCATAGTGTTCTGCAGAGAGTTGTTAAAAGTTCCCCTTGCCCCTTTGGGACAACCAAAAAACCCTTAAGCTTTCAAAATCTTAGACTGCATACTTTTGAAACACCTGAAACACAGTTGTAAAGACACTTTTCAAAGAAAATGGTTCTTCAGTAGTTGTTCGAAAAAATTGGAACCCTTTTTGGTAGGGAAAAACTGCTTTGTTGTGGGTTCCTGCAGTGGGGCAACTGAAGAACCCATGAGGGTTCAAAACCTATAAGAATGTAAACTTCAAACAAGCGAAAAAGAACCACTGCCAAACACAGCTGTAAAGACACTCTTAGGGAAAAAAAAAACGTTCTTCAAGGGTTCTTACAAAAAATGGGGCCTAACTGGAACCCTTTTGATCAGGATAAACTCTAAGAATGGATTTTTTTAAGGTTTCCCCAGAGGGATAACCGAAGAACCCTTAAGGGTTCAAGAACCACCGCTAAACAGTTGTAAGAACACACTTAGAGAAAATGTTCTTCAAGGGTTACAAAAAAAAAGGTTCCAATTGGATCACTGGAGTCATCTTTAAGAGAAAAACTGCTAAAGATGTTCCCCCAGAAGGACAACCGAAGAATCAAACCAAAGAATTTACTAACAGTGTATATTTCAAACAAATGAGAGAAAAAAAAAACATCACCAAACATTTGTAATGGGCTTAGAGAAAAAGGTCCTTCAAGGATTCTTAAAAAAAAAAGGTTGTATAATTGGAACCCTTTCTGATTGGGAAATGTTGTTGTAGAGTTCATGATCCTTAAGGGTTCCCCCAAAGGGACAACCGAAGGACCCTTAAAAGGTTCTAAATATTCTACGAATAGGGCCTTTTGCACCTCGGGAACCTTTTCATAGTACCCTAACTAAATGTAGAACTACCCACTTTTTGGTGTTTTCGCACCTCCGGAACTGGGGGCGATTTTACCGCCCATGCGTTTTTCAAGGGTCTAACCAGCACAACTGGAACTATCTGTTACGTAAGTAGACGTTGATTGGCCAAACGCGTACGAAAACGCCCTCACCCGCCATGATTTATAATGCCGTGTAAACATACTGTAGTGTCGACTTATTTCGGGAGTATGGAGACCAGCGATAGATGGACGGACGCTGAAGTGC
>JAKKZN010015830.1:0-10501 GCA_033441825.1 Pangasius elongatus | reverse complement strand
TGGGTGCAAGTGTTGAGGATGCAGAAGATAGGGATAGGTGGAGAGTGATGATTCGCTGTGGCGACCTCTGAAGGGAAGAAGATAGGTAACCCTCATAGAGTCTAGAGAATCTGTTCAAATACTGTGTACTGTGTATCACTGAGTATATACACTTACCAGACACTTTAATAGGAACACCTACAGTATTTTATCATCACAGGTTAGTAAGGATAAGGCTTTGCATCATTCCTTGAGGCTATGACCTAAGGCTATGATCACTCAAGTAACACCTCTTTACAACTGTGGTGAGCATAAAAGTACAACAATGTACAACACATCTAACGTTGAGGTGGACAGACTACAATAGCAAAAGACCACAATCGAGGTTCACTCATGTCAGACTAAAACAGGTATCTGAGGCTACAGTGTGCATGGGCACTGAACCTGGACAGGTGAAGACCAGAAAAAGATCAGGCAATGTGTCCTATCTCGCCAATACTGGGTGTGAGGCAGGAATACCAGAGCATCACATTGCACTATTCACACACTTTCGCAGTGTATATTCTCCATGGATAATCTGGGTACTGTTGTATATATAGTGTACACAGATCTATCTATCTATCTATCTATCTATCTATGGTAGAAGAACTTAATAAAGTGGTCATGGTGTGCATCTCATATGATTATATGTATGAGAATGATATTATATATATGTATATAGCCACAGTGTATAAGCTTTCAGACGGAGGTATGGGTTGTCAGAGATTTTCTCTGAGATATATTGAAAGTCAGCCATGTTTAACTGACTAAAACAATGGTAGCGATAAAGGATAGCGTACAGAGGACCATACTAAATAAATCCTCATCCGAGAATATCTATCCTCAGATCCAACAGAACGAAAAAAAGAAAGGAAAATTGGTGGAAAAGAAAGAAAAGACCAGCAGCAGTGGGTGTGGAACTGAAGATCTAAAATATTTAAAAAGGCAATGTGCAGGGTCACTCGTATCCAGGAGCTTCCAGGACGCTGTTTTTGCGTGCATTTCGGCTCGTTCTCGGCGGACTATATTCATTAGTTCTCTCAAAGCTGGAGCTCCACACAAACAGTTAATATCTCTTTCCATGTCTCTCACTCTTGCTCTCCCACTCTATAACATCCCATTATTGAGCGATGTTTTATTCATGAACTCCCAGCTCCGAGATGTTTGCCACTTTTTTTCAATTGTTTTCAAAGACCAGATCTTTCCCGTGTGCCAAGTAGTGGTTATATAAACATTATTCTTAGACTGGGCCCAAAATAAGAGCAGTGTGCAATTTTAGTCCTCCATACTTGTGGAAAAAAACACGTAATGGTCATGGAAGTGGCTGCCAGAGACGCTGAATACATAAGAGTCCTTGAAGAATATATTACAGGTAACATTACAACCCACAGGAACTTGAACAACTTCCATTTTATTATGTTATATCAAACACATTTTTTTACTGCCACTCTGTATATAGTTATATTCATGCTGTGAATTCATGCTGTAGAGTTCAGAAGCCAATAGGACCACTACGAAGAAAAGGATTACATTATTCTTCAACTGTAGACGTTAAAAATAGTTGTTGTTTTGCAACTCCAAAGGCGTAGGGGAAAGATTAGAGATATTTTATGATTTTTTATGCTTGCACTTAACATAACACACATAAAGCACAGCTGACTATATACGCGCCAGACATCATGTTTTGCATAGTAATTGTGCTAAATAATGATATTCATAAAAGTTCAACAGAGTTATCATTACGATTCCTTCACATTTAAACACACACGTAGCTAGCTAAACAACTAGCTACACTGTGAGTATAGCTGATGGAGGATTATTGAAGTGTGGATCTGGTTTTATAAGCTAAGATGCCAGGTGTAGCAAGATTATACGGTTGATATGCCTTAAGTAATTAAATGACAAACTCAATTTAAAGAAATAAAGCTACAGTCTATTTAGATATTGTGAATAGAATGTCCATTTGTGCCCATAAACATGGATAAAAACCACAAGCGTACAAAATCTACAAAGCCTTTACTTTCACTTATGCTAAATGTACTGCTTAGTTGTTTACCCAAATAATAGTTTAGTAACATTAGCATCCTCTACTTCTAGCCACCTACGAAAAAACACAGCAATGTTAGCCTACTAATTAGCTAACCAGCAGACATGCTACTAGCATGCCAAGTTTGCTAATTTAGGCACTATGTCTTATATTGTATAATTAATAAATGGCAGCTATGTTTAGCGAAGTAGCTGATCCTATGTAAACTACTTTGTTGTCTAGCTGTAGCATGCTATCTGGGAGATGATATTTCTAACAAGCTAGCTAATGCTAGGATAAGTATTGTAGTCTGCAATTAAAGTCGACCACATTTGCTAGCTAGTCAATGTTCGGTAAACAATATTATTTTAGCAATAAACATTAGCTAAGCTAGTTAACATTAGTGCAGTGCTAGTGTTTGGTTAGCTGGCTAGATGTAGAAGAAGCTAATGATAACAGATGAAAGAAAAACTTTTTTTTTTTTTTTAGCAGACTTGGAGAGCTGCTCTGATGAGTGTGTGTTAAGCTTGCTCTGTGTATTTACACCTGTGCCTATGTATATTTGTGTGTGATCTCCCATCGGGAACAGACGGAGTCGTGCTTCTTCACTGCCCTATTTGGCTCACTTTGGCCGTGTCACGTCTGTGCTAACGTGGCTGCTAAATTAGCCTGGTTCTCTAGTGTGCCCTGCCAGCCGCAATTACACTGTGGCACGTTACGCAGCGGAGGAAACAGGTTGAGGTCAAAGAGACGGTTAGTCTCAGAGCGAGAGTGCAAGAAAGGGAGTCCTTTTTTTTTTCCTCCAGGTTTGTAACATTTAATCAACCTTTCATGAAGCCTGGCCTGGTCTGGTAATGTTTAAGCAGAGAAATACATAAATGAGCACAGGTTTGTTACAGTATTGCATAGTTCGGGTTGGTGTGCAGCACATGAACTCGCATAAATGAGCTCGGGAAAATCAGTCGTCAAATTCAGATGATGTAATGCTGACTACAACAATGGGCAACTGAAAAAGCAGCAGCGGTTTGCAGGACTCGGAATGGAATATTTTACAAAAAACAGGCATTTCTGACATTTTTTGCATTTAGATACCAACAAGAAAATCCTAGCAGACAGAGTTTTACCACAAACACCCCTAGAGTATATCAATGGACAAGATGGATGTTAGCCAAGATGTGCACCAAGGAACAGTAAAGCTAGTTTTACTACACCATACGGTTACAGAAGTCTTGTTTATTTATTATTATCCAAGCTTATTATTTGTCACATTGTGTGAGATGATCCAAATGAAATCTTAGCTGAATTCTACAGACTTGTACTCCAGGGCAGATTATATGATGAAGATCGTCCAATGAAAGACCAGTGATTAAAGACAATTACAATGCGTAGTTTACGTCATTAATAGCAATATTACTGTCCAATAGCATGTTTTGTTTGTGTTTCTCCATTGCCTCCACTTTATTTGTAGCTGTTCTGTGACATTTTTGCAATCCTATGAAGTCCTACTATTGGTGGCTTTTAGTTTTTCTCTTGTAGGAGAGATCTCAACTTACAACCAAAGAATTCTTTTACGATGTACGATTTATATCTATTTAAGAAAATAGACAAAATCTGATGCAACCACTAACGATTAGGAACGAGTCCATTTTGATTCTCAGAACAAAGGGCCTACAGCTCCACCCACTTGTTTTTACTGGCTAACAAGAACAAGGTTAACAAATTCCCAGGATAGATAAATTTGGTACGAAGAAAGAGTGTAAGTGCTTCCATAAACAAATGCGTCTTTCAGGTCCCCTGCCCTTTCCCCTTCGGTGAATTTCCTAACTAACTGCATCAATTGTAAATGCTACGGCTGACCTGTAGATGTTGGTGCCAGCAATATCAAAAGCTGAAGCAATATATAAATACAACGATCATTCAGTTAATGTCAGTGGATCGGTTCATGTCAGAACATGCATATGCATGTGTAGTTGAGTAAAACTGATGAGTTTAATTAAAAATCTGAGGGCAAGATATTCAACCCGCTGTGTGCAGAGTACACAACAAAACACTTGTGTTTTTCCAATTGAAGGGTTGAGCATAGAAGATAAACTCACTTGCAACAGCCTTCTAAGTGCCTCATAATGAGAGGATTAATGGACAGTTGATGAGACTGGAAGAGTACAAAACCCTTTGTTCCCATTCAAGAGGCTCGCTCGAAAATATTTTCTGTCCAGACGCCACTGGGATAGCATGAAAAAAACCCCGTTGAGGTTTTCTCGGTTGAAGGTCTCTTTGTTCCCTACAGAGCGAAGGTGGCTATGGATGAGGGCTCTTCTCTTCATCTGTTCCCTCGGAGAGAGCAAGAGGATCCCTCTATCTCCTCTGTGACAAAAGACTGGGCAGATTCTCAAAGGCCTCGATGAGAGAAACCAATATCATTACTAGCCCTAGAGAAGTGCAGAGGCATGAAAAGAGAAATAGAGGTGAATAGAGAAATGGCTGCGTTTTTTTCTCTCTCCAGAGGTCAAGGAGGGGTCATGGGCACAGTGCGGCCTCTCGCGCTGCAGACGGTGGTGTTTCATTGTTTTTAATGGGAAAGTGTCACTCGATTGCCCTCGCCGTGTTGTTTACCGACCCGCTCTCTCTTGGCTTTGGAGGTTGTTTTCAAGTTTCGCACACTGTTGTTAGCGTCACAACAGATTAGACAAAGCAACATCGGCGAGCCGAGCGCGCACGGGTTCTCAAACTGGGAGCGCATGTATTTACACTCTACCTGTCAGAACACAATCTAATGAAACACATATCTGGTGTTGTACTACGAGTGGCAATAACAAAAATAAATGAGCTGTGTACCGTAACACCACAAGACTCGCTGGAGCCAGTCAGTGTGCTTGAAACCGGTAACTTAGATCAGCTAGCTGTCAGACTTCGATGTTGAATCAGATTCCGGACATGAAGCAGTAGTTTTCAAGACAGTGGACTTTGCACTTTGGCCTCTTGTGAATACGAGCTGCTTTTTTTGCTTTAACTAAAAGAGGCTGGTGAAGGAGCGACTGTTTATAGCTGCTATAGCGTAAGCGATAACAGCTTGTTTTGCCGACATCCCGCAACATTAAACGTAGCTATAAACGGATAAAATGTATGACATTTCCAATGTATAACATATTAAACATTGAAATCATTGGCAAATTTCTGTTGTATAAGAGGAATAATACACTTTGGGACGTGCTGTTTTTGGAAAATAATCAGTTTCAGGGTGGGAAACTGTTGCCGCCTCACAGTTCCGGGGTCCTTGAGTTGGATCCTTAGGTCAGGTTACTGTCTGTCTGGAATTTTCACGTTCTCTCCACGTCTCCTCCTCTGGGTTCTCAGTTGGCAGAACTTGTATTATAGTTGGCTCTATCATTGGATTGACTTGTGCCTCACATCTTTGTAGCTCTGGAGAAAAAAACAACTACTGCCAAATGAATAACTGTAAATGTTAAACACAGGTTAATTCATTAAAGGAGCAGTTGCTAAAATTTAGAGACCTGCTAGATGAACTTCATTTGCAAAGAAAACACTCCAGGACCTCATCAGATACCTGAGAAAGAGCTGAGCAGGTGGAGGCGGGGCTAATTTCTGGGCCAGGAAAAAAAAAGAAAAACATTCCAGACCTAGAGTCTTCTCGGATTGAACGAAGTATCCGGTCCCTGTGAGTACGACGTTCACCATGATTTGCAGTGAAGGAAGACAAAAAGCTGTGACGGGATGCTAATTCGAGCCACCCTCGTTGTCCTGATGTTTCTGCGTGCGACACACAGCCGTTTCACTTCCATAAAACAAACAGGTTGAGGCGGCAAATGTGCGGTGAATCAGCAAGCGCCACGGAGAGCCGTCTCTTTTGAAAAGAGGATCAAAGGCCCATGGACGCAGCCTGTACGCCACATATTCATGAACATCGCGACATCTGTCAGCGCACCCGGCTAAACATGACGAAAGAGATACAGAGAGAGAGAGAGAGAGAGAGAGAGAGAGAGAAGGGATCTGGGTGAGGTCTGTAGCCAAACAGTGAAGGACAGGCTTCAAACTGGCGTAGAATAAACTGGCTTGAAGCTGTGCCTGTGAGAATAGACAGGACTCTGCGAGGTTAGGAAACAATGTTCAAGGCAAGGCTTTTAGTCAACAGCTGCTGGGTTTGAGGTGGGAATGTTCTCTGATTTCTGTGCAGTTGGGAGAAGAATGTAAAAATGTGCAGCAAGGAAATGCTGAGCCCTCAGCAACACGCAAATCAACTTTATTTTCTCCTTCCTGGGTTTTAATAGCAAGCACAAAGAACTGTGAAATCAGGTTATTTCTCATAATCCAAGACGTAACATGTAATTATATTAGAATATATTTTTTTTATTCAATATGAACTCGATTCCCTTTTTTTTAGAGACTATCTGCCTCCAGACTAGGGCTGTTCCACAGTTAGTCATGGTGTATAATCAAATAGTCAGAACACCAATTTAAATGCATTTCCTGATCAGATTCCTTAATCAGATGGTGCTCATCCATTAGCCAGGGACTGCCCTGAAAACACCACTGCTGTTGCGAACACATTACAGTGTTACCTCTGCTGCCGCTCTTAGCATGTTCGGAATTGTATCATACACCACGCCTATGACGTGCACACAAATACACGGCATCGCCAACCTGAACTAAACCACACAACTATCTCCTTTTGGCTTTTTTTTTTTCAGCTAACAACGTGACAAATACTGACAAGAAGACAGTATTTGAAAAATTCTTCTCAAACAACTAGACAATTATTCTGTGATATTTTTCGACTAGGTTATCCTACTGTGGAAATATCGAACTGTGAAGCACCGTTAGCCTTAGATATCATTCTGCTAAACCAAGTAGCAGGCTTAGGAAAGCTACTTTGCGATTGTAACCTGTCAAGCTAGTCATGATTTAAAATAGCTAGCTACGCTACAAGCTATTAAGAAAAAGCAGCTAACTACTTTGTCAAATTGAGTAAAAATCTACTGTGAGAGCTAGTTTACTGTACACAATATAACTTACATTATTTAACTGTAAAACAACAGTTTGGAGCCCGTTTCTGGAATCATCTAGCTAGCAAGTTTTATTTTAAAATACCTAAACTACAGCCGTTTTGATTAAGTAGCTTGCTGCACTACAAGCTACGTGCTAAGAAATGCTACAGAGGAAGCTACTCCTACTGAGGAAAATCAACTGACATTTTTGTTTTATTGTGCAGCTGAGTTACTGCACACAATAATATTTATATTAGTTTACTGTAAAACCACTGAAGAATTACTGAAAAACTATCTTTGGGTCATTTTTGTCGCTGCTGTTTACTTGAAAAGCTACGTTACTCTGAATACAGCTCAGATACTTCCACGGCTACTGCAACACTGACAGGAAGTGTAATCAATTACAGATTTCTAAAACAAGGGTAGAGAGAGATACAGAAAATAATCTATCCCATAAAAAGAACTCGCTTATTGCTTTTATAAATATTATTATTTATCTATAACAATTCTGTATATATATATACAGAGACATGGTGAATAAATGGGTATACATGAACGGTTATGTAAAAAAAAACATGCATAAATATTGCTATGGTGAAGTTTTCTGTGAGGAGACATTTATTTAGCTTTTTGTGGAAGGTGTCTCCAGTGTTAGTGCTCTGTAACAGCCAGAGGTAAAGCTGTAACTAAGATTTCCACCAGAAGTGTAAGATTCATTTTGCCTTCTCGTGATACTCTTGCTATGACGATAACCCTCATATGGGAGGGGTTTATGGAGGTGTAGTTTGTGTGTGTGTTATTCATAGCAGCTAGGTCAAAGGTCACTCAACAAAGGCAACGGCACCTGCTGCCAGGCTCACATGTCTGCTTAAATAATATGGTGTGTGAAGGAGCGGAGGTCAGAGGTCATCTCACCTGGCCTGAGTGGGGGAGCACGAGACATATGATCTGAGAGATGAAACAACTACATGAGAGTTCAAAGCTTCCCTTTAAGTGGACAGTCAGGACCCTGAGAGATACATTTCCAGAGTTTGAGATGTGTGTGTGCACATTTTTGCGCATATTTAATGGCCGGGTGTGTTTTATGTCCATTGTGTTTTATGTCCATATGTCCGTTATGTGTCCATTGTTCAACATCGTTGACGGACTTGAAGTTGTAAAGAAGATTGCGCAGTTACTAAAGATTCTGCACATCCTTTATTAGCAAATATATTGTTAATAAATGGAGGTCATGTAATTCCCATTGTGAGTCTTGAATCAATAACAAAGGTGTTTTAGTGTAAATTTGAAAAAAAAAAACCCAAAAAAACACCTGGAATGTCTCCACTAGCTATAGATAAATATTTTTAATTCAAGTCTTACCATGTGAGTTAGGATGTGAGTTATTCTGCAACTGCCATTCATCAGTGGTATAAATATGTTAATTTAATTTGCTGCATGCGCTGTACAATAAAATGAATAACTGCCGAGTGCTTTTGAAGTGTGGGAGGATGCCAGATTGGTGATCCTATTAAGAATTTTTCATGTCACCATTTCATTATTAAAGACACGATCTACTATGAAACAAACTCGCCACATTAATAGCGTTAACAGGAGTAGGAAATAAACTACCGTTACGAAAGCTCCAATAAGACGTTAGTAATACGGGACGTGACATTTCATCTTATAAATCTAGAGCTAAGCTTCTTTTCCTCCTCCGGTACAGAAGCTCAGAGTGTAGCTAGCCGTAACAACGTCGTTGATCGTTAACGTACATCGTTGAAGCGTCATTTCCGTGCAAAACGTTATTCGATTTATATATGAATCATCTGCACTATACGAGTCCCATGTTAACCACCAACAAACACCAAAACCATAGAAATAAACATTTTGAACATCTTATTTCTCAATATAGAGTTAGAACGATTGACACTGTTTCAGATATTATGCTGTGAGGTTCACCCTGCTGTGTTAAGGAGGTCAGTTTAAAAAGTCTACATGAAAAAGTGTTAAATATTAAGTCTGGAGAGTGGGGAAAAAAAATCTGTTGAGAAAAATATATGTGTAATTATGAAATATTAAAATATTGGAGAGCGAGGTTACAGTTTACACACACACACACACACACACACACACACACACACACACACACACACACACACATATATATAAATAGAGGCAGGTGAGGAAACGACTGTTATAAAATAATAAGAACTAACCTGTTTTGCAGACATTAACTGTAGCTATAAACAGCTAAAAAGTATGACGTTTGTTAATAAATAAAAAATGGTAGCATTGAAAAATTGCTGTGGTACAAGAGCAATAAAACGCCTCAGGACGTAAGGGTTCGCTGTCTCGGATTAAAACCAGACGTAGTAAGCTAGCACCATTGGCTTGTTTGTCAACATAAGAATGCTCTTGAATAACATTTTACAAAATGTTGATTAAGTCGGATTCAAAGACTTAAAACTTGTTCAAATAACGTCACAAATTTTGACTCGGGGAAGTCAGAGCTCTCGAGAGGCTTTCCGGGCTTTCTGAGTGACAGAAGTTAGAGGTCCATAATTAGATTTTTTTTAATAATATATGGGTCATAGATTCCTTTGACTCAGACGTCCCATGTATACACTGTGCTTAATGCGCTGCATGTGAGGGCGGAACAGCTAGGTTTCTTCCTGCATCTGGTTTAGCATAAGCATCATATCCAAAGATCAGCGAAATATATTAGCACCATCTTTCTCTAAGCATTAAGATAATCTTATTACTTTACTGTTTTCGGGAAAGCGGGGCTTGTCAAGGGCCTTTTGTGAGCTCTTTTAGATAACAGTGTATGAGATTTAAAAACTCTGCCTGACACGTTCGTGAAAAGTACACCGTCGGTTTGATTTCAGTTCGGATCACTGTACCTCATGTTTCTGATGCAAGGCAAATGGCAGCAGCTACACAAACACATAAAAGGAAAGAAAACAGAGGAACCGGAACTTACATATAGCATGTAGCATGCTGCAGCTATATATTGTTCTAAAATTAGCTATATAATTGTTATAAAATACTAAAAGAAAATAATGCAGAAAATGACCAGGATGTGCCATCTTTTAAAAAATAAAAAACAAAACAACAACAACAACAACAACAAAACGACCAATCAGACATAACTTCATTGTTGGATGTGGCATCATTTACTCTTTCAGAAAAATCAGGAAGGCTACAGTAACTCAAATAATCACTCTTTACAACCGTGGTGAACAGAAAAGTATCTCAGACCACACAACTTGAGGCTTATATGTAAATCTGAGACTACAGTGGGCACTGAAATCTGACTACTCAAGACTCCTGTCAGCAGCATGAATGCATGGACACAGCCTGCCTTGTGTCAACAGTTCAACTGGTGGTGGTAGTGTAACGGTGTGGGAAATGCATTTCTGGCACATATTGGGCCACTTATATCATATCAGACATCTTCTTTTTCTTTCGG
>JAKKZN010014451.1:0-12376 GCA_033441825.1 Pangasius elongatus | reverse complement strand
CTCTAGCTCTGACTCCTGCCTCTTCCTCAGTGCCACTGTCTCTAAACCATACAGCATGGCCGCTCTCACCACTGCCTTGTAAAAATTTGGTACAACTAATAACATTATAAAAACCTATCATCATGCGCGATATTATTTTAAAATGTTTTTCTATAAGCTTTCTTGGCACAATAAAAACTAAATCCCCAACCCAGCAAGGTTTTTTTTAACTCTACTTCTAGAAATTGAAGAACAAAGAAGGCGCATCAGGTGTGTTTTGCTTTTTTATGTTTTCAATCAATTTATGAAGCCGATGTAAACTTTATCGTTACATATTATAACGTAATTGTACAATACTATAGTATTTTATGGAGGCAATTAGCTTGATTTATTGTAAATACAAAAGCCTGACAAAGGCATGTCACTGCTGATTATTCATACAATTTCAACAAATTTACCTTCAGCTACAGACGTTGCATCCTTTGATTCCACCATGTTTTCTTACTGACGCCCCACAACTCAGAAACTCTGAGCTCAAAGAAATGCCGCATCTTAATTCGCCTACTTATACTACGTATGCACTAAAAGTATGTACTCTTTTTGTGAAGAAAAAGTACATACTTTTGAGTGTGTAGCAAAAGAGTATGCAAGTACTGGGATGTATTAACTGGGGTGTAAAAACATAAAAAAGCAAAACACACCTGATGTGCAATCTTTGCTGTATTTTTTGTAGCTAATTAAGAGAAGGTACACCGCCATCTTGCTCCGACGACAGTGACTCGAACGCACCTGACGTCGTAATTGCGACTTCCCAACTCGTAAATGCGAAGTTTCCCGAGAGACTTGAATGCACAGATACAAACACGTCATGCGTCATGCAGTGGAAGAGAACGTTGTTGCCTGGTTACGCACACTGTCACGGTAAACAATTTCAGCTTTAATTCTTTCATTATTCCTTATATCAATAATACTATATCATTTAATTGACCATTCCCTTGATTTGTTTTGTCCACATTTCACTTACACCTCTCTAAAATGCGTCCTTGAATTCGGCGAAGCAAACCGTCACAAAACTCGGAGTTGTGGGTAATATCAGCTGAAAAAGTGGCTACGATTCCACATTTCGAAAATGTACCAGAAATAGTCGACCATCCAGGTACATTTGGGATCCTCATGTCAACATACTATAACATTTATGGTGGCGTTCATGTGCGTTCGACTCGCAAATACGATCTTCCCGACCCGACTCGAACGCACCATCAGTCACATACTTGCATACTCTTTTGTTACACACTCAAAAGTATTTATTTTTCTTCACAAAAATGAGTACATACTTCTAGTGCGTAGTATAAGTAGGAGAATTGGTATGCAGCACCTGAACATGGTAATCCTTATTAGGAAACGGAAACGCGCGTCATCTGACGCGGTTGAACAACCCGGAAGTGTTAAAAGACTGGGCGATCTCTGTGTCTTAAAAGCTCTTTGGCTTGGAGCAAACCCACCAATCAGCGTTCAGGGTGAAACATCATGTGATGAGAAAGGGCCGCGACTTTAGATGTCAGGAAATCTGTTCGGGAGTGGAGGAGGAAAAAAACCAAAACAAACAAAACAACGAAAGAACAAGGTAAATTACGCAAAAGACGTGTTTCAGGGCGTTGATCCACCTCGCGATTAGAGCTGTTTATTAAATATAAATGTTAAAAAATAGAAAGAAAGCCACAGTGTGAAGCACAGAAGTGCTGACACTCCTGACACGCACGCTTTCACAGCACTTATTAATAATAAATAATAGTCATAATAAATGTTATTCGAGCTTTGAGTTTTCAGGCGAATAAACATTTTAGTGTGTGAATATGAAAGCCTGTGTGTGTGTGTGTGTGTGTGTGTGTGTGTGTGTGTGTGTGTGTGTGTGTGTGTGTGTGTGTTTCCGCATTTCTTAATGGCGACATTTGTATTTTTATGTAACTTTTTTTTAATGGTGTCATTTTATTGGCTTTAGTAGTCAGGATGTCTGACACCTGAGGACATGTAGAGAAACACCACATCTTATTTCATATCCAGAATAATAATAATAATAAGAAGAAGAAGAAGAAGAATAAAGGATTAATATTTTATCATTGTTGCTCCACCTTGACCTCTAGCTTTGGACTTTATGGAAACAGTATCATATGGAGACAAGCCATAATGTTCATGCGTGTATATTAAAGGCTGTCATTATTATTATTATTATTATTATTATTATTATTATTATTATTATTGTGTCCATGGTAGCTTAAAGGTTCGCAGTGTTGCCTCACACCTCCAGCGTTGGCAGTTTCCTGTCTCCGCCCTGCGTGTGTGGAGTTTGCATGTTCTCTCTGTGCTTCAGGGGTTTCCTCCAGGTACTCCAGGTTTCCTCCCCAGTCCAAAGACATGCGCTGTAGGCTGATTGGCATTTCCAGGTTGTCTGGAGTGTGTGTGTGTGTGTGTGTGATTGTGCCCTGCGATGGAGGGGTGCCCTGGGTTGGGCTCCAGGTTCCCTGCGACCCAATATTGGTATTTTGTGCAGTTCAGGCCGGTTCTGTCTGATTTGTGACATATCTGTTTAAAGGTGTAGAAGGTCATCACCATGTCTGGATCAAGGGACCCAAATTTACTCGCTCAGACGATTGGCTCAAACATCCAGAACATAACACAGCAGAGTAAGTACACCTCACATCTTGGCTAGCATTGTATCGCAGTATGTGATAATAGCAAAGAGCTAGATTTGCTACTTAACTAATGCTAGCTAGCTTGCAAGAACATCTAAGTTAAATGTGGCTTTTATGCATCTCCGCTTACTGATTTATTTCCACCAGCATCTGAAATCCAGAGGATAGTGACCCAACTCGGAACAGATCGAGACACGCCGGATCTCCGGCAGCGACTGTGAGCGATTGCACACACAGACACACATAAGAACAATAATATACATTATAAATTCCTTCACTTATACATTATACATTATAAATTCCTTCAAGACTTGTAAAGTGTGTTAATATGTCTCTTCTTATTTACACACACACACACACACACATGCAGGCAGCAGAAACAGCAGTATGCGAACCAGCTGGCTAAAGAAACGGATAAATGCCTGAAAGAGTTCAGCTCATTACCCGTCACTCATGATCAGGTAAAGTTAATTTTTTATTTACTTTAGTCTAATTTTTTTTTTCTCCTATTTTTTGCTTATTTCAATTCATCCCATTATTTTTGGAAGTTTTATTTCTTTCTTTTTTTTTTTTTTTAATTTATTTTAATATATTAACAATATATATTTAGGATATATTTTTAAATATTTTATATTATTTCAATATATTACACTAATTTTTGTATTTTATTTTGTATTTTTTTTTTTTTTTACTTTTATTATGTTTAGTTATTTTCATTTTAGATTTTATTTCTGCTTTTTTATGTAAAAGAGAAAGTAAAAAAATACATAGTAAAGAAATCTTTACTTTTTTCTCTTTTTTTTACCATTTTTTAACTTTTTTTTTCTTAATTTGTAATATTTAAAAAATATATATTTGTAGCGTTTTATTTCAAATTCACATCTAATTCGCACTTCTTTCAATTCTTGAATTTTATTTATTTTTCTATTTATATCATTTATTTAATATAATGCAAACAAATATGATCAGCTTTCAGTGACTTTTTTAGCGCTTTATGGTCCTCTTCATTGTTAGGTTTAAATTTTTTTTGTAAAATGATACGTGAGCTTTACCTCATGAGGTCAAAATGAAGTGATAAAGATGCGGTTACATAATTAAATTTTTAATCTGTTGTTTTTTTTCAAATTTTTTTTTTTTACTAAAAAAACAGCGACAGAGGAAGATTCAGCGAGAGCGGCTCGTCAACGATTTCTCCAACGCCCTGGCACTTTTACAGAAGACCCAGAGACAAGCCGCGCAGAAAGAGAAAGAGTTTGTGGCCAGGGTTCGAGCGAGTTCGAGAGTTTCGGTAAGACGAGTCTATAGAACGGAGGGTTCTCGCTTTTCCCGGCGTCCCAAAGTTCACAACGTGAAATCTGACCTGATATCGATCCGGTGTTTCAGCCTCAGTACGGATGTTCCATATGTTGCACAATGTCTCTGAAACCGCATTAACACTAGCTAGTTATTTAGCCATGTTAGCTTCCATTATGCTAGCAAATGCAGAACGTCGGATAGGTACCATATGTGATGTTACTGTGGTCATGTGACTAAGTCCAGATGCGTAACNTAACCTGCTTCTTTCTGCTTACGTCAGTGTTTAATAATCTTTTGTTCCAACTGCTGGTTTCAATCTTCACTTAATTAGTCCACATTACATTTTGTTTGCAGAGTAGTTTTTGTTTAGTTTGTTTGTTTGTTTGTTTTAGCGATCACGTCACCTACTTTTCTTGTTCGCAGAGCGGTTTTGCTGATGACACATTTGGAGGAAACGCTGCACCTTTCGAGAGGTCAGAAACTCCGAATATAGAGGGGAAAAAACAACTTCCTGTTCCCCAAAAAAACTTTTTAAACATCCTTACTTCCAGAGTGATTTAAAAAAAAAAAAAAAAAAAATTTAAAGTAATTAAAAAAAAAAAAACATCATGATTTATGATACAGTATATTACAGTTTTGAATGAGATTTATTTATTTATTTATTTATTTATTTAAAAAAAATGATATAGCACACATTTAAAATTGAAACACGGGTATAATTTATTTCTTTCTCGCTCCATTATTTGTAGAATTACATACATTTCAGTTCCCACATTTACATATTTAATAATAATAATAATAATAATAATAATAATAATAATAATGTGTTAACACAGTGAGACCCAGACTCAGACACAAAGCTACGATGAAGGCATCACTGAGGAGGATTTGCATCTCATTCAAGAGCGAGAAACGGCCATCAGGCAGCTGGAGGTACGATAAAACAATAATATATATTTTACTTAATGCTTTTTATTATTATACTGAAGCGGTAGTGCGACTAGAAATGAAACCGATATAACTTTGTGAGAGTTTCTTTAGTTTTGCGCCGGAGAGGCAGAGCTAACAGGTTTATAGCTTAGAGCTTTCAGTTTAACATTTAAGCTGAATAATAATAATAATAAATAAAACTGTGTATTTACACAGACAGATTTAGTGGACGATGCTATAAGCTTCCATTGCTTGTTAGCTTCATTAGCCGTGTAGCTCTAATGCAAAACCAGAGACACCAGAGACACAAGTGAACATATGATGTAGTATTTACAGTAAATATTGCTGTCGTACGGTCATAATTCACTTTCTCCTTCTTTTGTCTCGCCGTGTACACACATCAGTGTAAACATTCTGGCTGCTAAGAAAGTTATAGCACAACTTTAACAAGCCAAACAGGCCACGCCCACTAGCATTTGCTAGGCTTCAGTTTATGTATCTGTTGGATTTTGTAGGCGGCCTCGTTCAGAGCTCCTGTTTTCATTTTTTCTTACGTTTTTTTCCCCCCCCACACTTTTTTATGTACTGATCTTTAAAAATATCAACTTTTATCTTCTACTCAAGTTACAGTCTTTTATACTAAACATTACGTTGTTATCCAGTACAGGCTAAGCATTAGCAAGCAAGGCTATGTTTGCAGTAAAATTAACCACAAAAGCAATTTTTTAAAGAGATAACAGTCAGGAATATGTGCCTCATCATAGAATTAACGGCTTTGACCAAATTCTGGTGTTCTACACTGAACAAAATGTACTCGGATTCGCGCCGGATTCGCACGGTCCACATCTAGATGCTCAGAAACGGTTCGATTAAACGAATTAGATTACGAAGCGTGTAAAAAGAATCACTTCTGTCATATTTTCTACTTAATTGTGTAACATCTACCCCATAGACACGATGAAAATTTGATATTTAGTGACGTTTTTTTGTGTGTTTTGCTTAATGACTTACCTGTACGACCTCGTTTTCAGTCGGACATCACGGACATCAATGAAATCTTCAAAGACCTGGCCGTCATGGTGCACGAACAGGGAGATATGATCGGTAAGAACTAATAGCAGAGACGTGCAGTACAAGATAAAGTAAGCCTCCTGTTGTGCTCGTGTTATATTAATAATAGATTTTATATTGACACAAGTGTAGCGTTTATTTAAAAGTTGCCAATACATGACAAATCTTATGCTATTTGGTTAGAAAGCGAGTGTATCGCGTACAGATGCAATGTCCATACACTTACACTCACTAACCCTTTTTATCAAGTCCATTTAGAAAGTTTTGGCACCNGCACCGCTGAGTAGATAATAGGAATTTAATCAGCTACAGCTTCTGGAAGAAAAGCTCAGCTGTACTGTGTGTGAGCGAATTCGACTTGCTGCATCCTGCAAATCTACCACATTAAAATGAAAAATAATAAAAACGTCAGGGTTTAAGTGAGTTATTTTCTTGTTTTTTTAACCCCTTCCTGCACAGCGGCTGTGTTAAGGAAGATGTATGGCGTAAATCACCTTCAGATCACATCTGAGCATTACTGTTTGACGTGTGACTCAAATCACTATCCGGGTTTTTTTTTTTTTGTTTCTCTTAGTGCAGCATGACTCTTTACAAACTCTCTAAACAAAATCCCAAATTAAGTTAAAAAAAAAATAAATCTTTCAGGCTTCAATGAAAGCCTTAGCTTTTTTTTTTTCTTTTTCTTCTCATGCTTTGTTAAATGACATCTTTTAACTGGCATATCGACTTTAGTTTGACGTGAATACACGTGTAGTATGGGTCTGTACAGCTGCCTTTGTGTAAAGATCCTATTAAAACATCTGCCAAGGGGTGCCAAAACTTTGTGCAGTGTGACGGATAGACTACAGGCAGTAGCTGTACACTTAGAAATGACTTGCGAGGTGGATCAGTCTGATGAAAATGTAGCTCCGGTGTATAGTGTGGCATTGTGTGAGGCCAAGGAGCTTTCTGTCGCATGCTTATGGACACACACACACACACACACACACACACACACACGAATATGAGTGTGATTACGGTGTCAAAGTCCAGTGATAAGCAGGCGTTTATTTTTCATGATAATGATGTTTAATGAAATGCGGTGGAGTAGCTTTTAGGTTTTTCATGAGTATGTAATATTTAATTTCTTAATATGGCTTTATTTTAATTGCAGGAGTCTGCAATATGCAAATGAGCTCTCAAACAAACCATGAATGGCGTTGGTGTGATCCAAAAAAGAAAGAAATTGGAGAAATGATTTGGATTCACTGAATAAATTGTAGTAAATCATGAAATGCTCTGCTTTCTGTATTGTGGAGGCGCTGGTCATGATGATGTAAGTTCAGTTAAAACTGTTGCAGTCTAAGGACTAACTCGCTGTACAGGAAGTATCACAAGCAACAATACAGATGTCTTACAGCGCGCACGCGCGCACACACACACACACACACACACACACACACACACACACACACACACACACACACAGACGGCTATTAACACCCGTCAGCTAGAAACATCTCACTTAAAGCACAGAGGGATTAAAAATGGTTCACTAATGAAAGACGAAGTCCCGACTGTGTGTGTGTTTACGACTGAGCTCACACACAACATCAATTAAAGGTGTTAAAATATCAAAACACAGATTTTTTAATGAAGTCCTCTGAGAACACCTGAGGTAAACACAGTAGAAACTTACTGTGTGTTTTATCTAATGTTTGACTGGCAAATAAGAGGTGTGTGCTCGTGTGCACGAGGGGTGTGTGTGTGCGTGTGTGTGTGTAGTGGGGGTGTAAACACTGCTGTAATTACTGGATTTTTGATTTATGTCCTGAACTTTCCCATGTTACAGTAAAACTCAGATTTAACAGTAAACTCAGAAGCTCTTTATACATGTTTAAAAGTGCGCTAGAGCTGGAAAAAAAAATATATATATTAAAACGTGCCACAAGAGAGCAGTAAAGTCCTGGGGAACGGCTGCTCTTTGGATCACTGGGATGTGTAAGCAGAAGACCTGGTGAAACTCTCATGAAGTGTGTTCGAGTTGAATCATTTTTCATAAAGCATGACACGGATCTTTATTTAAATCAGTTTAGTGACCAAAGCACACATTAACAACTCCTCTTAAATGTGTTAATTTATCTGCAGTTAAAGGAAACATGTTACATTCTGAGCAAACGGATTGAACGTAAACGCTCCGGCCCATCCTCTTTAACAGGAACAGCTGCTCATTCATGCAGTTAGGGACCGGAACCGGACCCGGACCCGGACCGATCAGTCCCAATCTTCAGCTGTCCAGTTTCAGTGAAGGGGATCTGAAAAGCATAAATTAGTCACCATCAGAAGATACACAGTTAGTTGGAAGGAGCTGACCTGTGTGCAGTTAAAGCGTTCGGAATATAATTACACCGCGTCCAAACAGCATCATCAAGTCCAGGTGCTTGAAAAGTATCAATCAGGGTTTGGTTATTTAAAAAAAAAAACATTATGAACATCCTTCAGAGCGACATTAAATCCATTATCAGAGAGCTCAACATAACCGTAACTCAGCGTAGAGGAGGCCATGCACCACCAACCAAAAACGATTCAGTATAATGGGTAATTGTGTGTGGATTCATCAGATCGCAATTTCAGTTCCAGTTTATAAAACTACAAAATATGGAAACGTTCAGGAGGGGGTGTCAATACTTATGCCACTGTGTTATTTCTTCTCAGACAGCATAGAGGCCAATGTAGAAAGTGCTGAAGTGCACGTTCAGTCTGCAACGCAGCAGCTCGCCAGTGCTGCCAATTACCAGGTAACTCGCCACGCATTCTTCACAAATATAAATCCGAAAACATGATTAGTGATTTTTAATTTTACGTTTATTCATCAGGGATCATGTGCAACAGAAACATTAATCTCAAATGAGAGAAGATGAGATCGCTACATGCTAATTTCAGTCCGCAGGCCCCGGAGCGAGACAAAGAACAATAATGGTTTAACGTTGTAGTGTGTTGTAGATAGACGTGTGTAATAAAGCCAGGGGTGGAAAATACTTGAGTACATTGTGTTATTGAAATGGAATATTTTGTACTGTTACTAAATAAGTACATCAGTGTGCAAAAAACAAACAAACAAACTATGAAGCATTGTGTCAGTTTGACCTTCTCTTGCTACACAGCGTTGTTAGCGCTACAGCTATCCGTGTGCATCTGAAGATGGATAAGTTACCGTACGGCAGCGTTGAGCTTGAGGACGAGCGCTCCTCGGCTCTACCTCGGTCAAATGTTTCCGTACGCTGGAGTAAACAAAGACTCGTGTGTGTGTGTGTGTGTGTGTGTGTAAAATGAGGTGTCCACTTTACTTCCCTAGAAGGCATGGACTTCATCTGATTTGAGGAACGTTTTGCTAATTTGCTAATGTTAACTGGCTGTGTTTAAGCTAAGTTAGCCAGTTTTCTTCGCTAATGCCAGATTGAATTAGCATTTATTCCTAAAGCTAACATGAATTATATGGCTACTGTAGCTAATTGGTTGTTTACGATTAATTCATTAGAAAACCGTTGCGTTAGTTATACGTACGAGCAGAAAACTTAGAGATTGAATGAGTTTTCAGGCACAAGAAAATAATCTTCTGCCTGATTTTGATGAAGTAATAAAGTCTGCTTTTCTCATTAGAACACGATGTTAAAAAATGAATCTCATTACGTTTAAAAGCAACTTTTTGAGTTTTATCTACAGTATACTTTCGTTTGAGTATAATTTCCCAGTTCTTTTTTCCATCCCTGGGTAACGCTAACACAGCTAATGAAGATAAATTAAGATTAAAGCTGGGATCCACTAAGTATGGTACAGCGGTCTTAAATTTGGTCACCGAAGCAATATATTAATTTAGTGTGTTAATCTTTATTTATGTTTTTCCGCAGCAAAAGTCTCGTAAGAAGATGTGCATCCTGATTGTAGTCCTGGCTGTGGCGATCGTGATCATTGCCCTCATCATCTGGGGTTCGCTTAAAGGATAAAACTTCTGAAAATCCAAACAAAATTCCTTTCCTTGTCTCTTCCTTTTTTTGGGGGGATTTATTCCTGTGATGTAAAAGTTTGGTGTGAGTAAACGGGGAAGAAAAAAAAATCTTTACAAGCATGAAAATCTCATTTATGATGTCACTGTGACGTCACACACCGTATAGAAACAAACATTTTTACATTTTTCTAAGTAATGTTTAGTCATTATTTGATGTTTGAATCTCCAAATCTTTACAGTTTTAATTTATTCAACATAAATAATAATCGGAAATAAATCTCATCCCTATCCTTCTGGAATGCCAAGTATTTTTTATTTTTTAAAAGTAATTCCATCTGATGCTCAGCTAATAATAATAATAATAATGAACTAACATGGGATACTAACTTTAACTTTAACAGATTTTAACAGATAAATACAAATATAATTAATTTAGTCATTTTAAGACTCTACTTTGTAGTAGTGTTACTTAAAAAATAACAAGCGCTAGCATTTTTCTGCTTTAATGTTCACTTTAATGTACATTTATTGACATCTCATGAGAGACTATTAACACTTAACACTATCCAAATGATTAGTTTAACTTTTTATTATTATTAAACAGAACTTCTAATAACTAGCATTCGCTAAGAAATTCAGGCTAGGATACTTAAATTAAAAACTAGAAACTTGGGTTTCTTCATGAAACCTGTTAATCTGATCGAATTAATTCTTACTTTAATTGAAATTTAATTTTGCCAATAAGTAATGAAGAATTCTAGCATTAACCTTTAATTGCTAATTAAACTAACACAATGGGAATAATTTATATAAAAACAGTTACTAGCGTTAAGAAATTGGAACTTGAAATCAGTTGAAGGAGTGTGTATTTAAATTATTTCTGATTGTTCTTTGTTGAAATTTAACCAGATTTATATTAAAATATGAGGTTTTAAGTAGAAAAGGCTTTGGTCTGGAACAGAATCTGACACAACATTGTAAAAATTTCTCTCTTCTTGTGTTTACGCTGCAGGTTTTTGGGTTTCAGTGAGTAGGAAAGTCTTAGTCTACGTTTTAGCTAAAGTGGGAATAAAACGCGGTTCGTCTGAAATATGAAAAATAATCTTAATTAATTAATATGACGCAACTGAACTTTAGCGATTTGTTATCTTTGTAATTCAGTTATGTTATTTCATAATTAATAAGAGTTCACCTGTATTAAATAGCATCTTGCAACACTATGGCTAATGCTAATTATNTAATAATATTAATAATAATAATAATAATAGCTACATACATGCATGACCTCCACCACAGAACTTTAATCGATGTCCAAAGTGTTTTTTTTTTTTTTTAATTTTATTATTTAAAAAAAAATTGTTTTAATCATTTTCTTCAGGGAGGCCCTTCAGCCTCGTGATACTTTCCAATTAAATAGGTATAAGTGTTTTAAAAATATATAATTAGAAAGAAGGACGAAAAGAAACAGGGAATACGGTAATTTAGCATTCTGACAAATTTTGTCTATTAAAACAAAATAAATAAATATTATGATTTTTTTTTTTTTTCCTGACTGAGATTACACTCATTTGCATTACATTTAGGAAAATGTAAATATGCAGATTTTTAAAAAGCAAACATTCATGTGCCATTTTAAACATAATTTCACCCAATATCCATTATTTATTTGGTTCACAGACATTAGAAATTATTTGTCAGACATCGAATAAATGTATATTAGTCGAAAAGTCAATAATTTCTTATTGAGGCTTGAGATCCATTTAATGATGCTTATTGTAACAAATAATCGCATCATTAAAAAAAATGATGGATGTAGTGTGAAATTAATTTCTGCAACTTCATCATTTGCACATGTAAACATTTTTGATTTACTGTAATAGTTTTATAAACATATATTTCATTCATGTTACTTGTTTAGAAAATTTAAAACACAGCCTTAAGCATTTTTTTTCTAATTATTTTAATGTCATATACATGTAGTGCATAGAGTTGCAATTTCTCAATAATTAATATTAATAAACATTCCTTCTTTCATTATTTGCAATTTTATGAAATACGGTTTATTGCTTTCCATGATTTGTACAATAAATTGGTTTAAAGCGAAGTCTTTCATGTCATTTGTGAGATACAGAGATACGAGTAACTCGAGCGTGATATGAATGGATTTATGTGTAAATCGTTCTTACGAGCGTTTACACGAGAAATTTGGAAATTTATTAAAATACCATAAATTAGGAAAAACGTTCGTGTCTTACTCGTGCTCCTGAGCGTGTGTAACTTTACACGAGAAGACTAGCGGATGTAAACCTCGACTTCAGGTCCTATAATCTGTAGGATTTCTGCTCTTCTCTCTCTGGAACATTCTGTGGAGTTTAAACTGTGTGTGTTTGTGACGTTTCCAGCGTTTAGCAGACGCCGTGATCCA
>JAKKZN010014387.1:0-22160 GCA_033441825.1 Pangasius elongatus | reverse complement strand
GTGTGTGTGTGTGTGTGTGTGTGTGTGTGTGTGTGTGTGTGTGTGTGTGTGTGTGTGTGTGTGTGTGCGTGTGTTTGTGTTTCTAAGTTTCCATGAAACCTCAGAAAGGCCTTTCCCATGTCTGTCCACCACACTAATGCCACACACTAATCAGCTGTCAATCTACCGTCATCTCAGGCCGCTCAAAGTCTTTTCCAATTTCTTAGCAGGGGTCTGGATTTTTTTTTTCCTGGGGCCCAAACAGCGAAAAAAAAAAAAAAAACCACACAAGACTTTTCATATTTCTGTACTGTTTCAAATCCAGTTGAAATGAGCTTGGTAGGGTTTTTTTTGTCATTTTTTTGTCGTGACATGAAGTCATCTGTTTTATATTTCTTATACTTCATGACGTTGATGAAGAAGAAAAACACCACACATAAAAGTGAGCATGAAGGCAGGTGAGTGAGGGATAATATCTGGGCCTGACGTTATTTCTTCTTTGTTTGTCTAAAAAAAAAAGTGGTTTTGTGACGTTCACAGGTACAGCGGAAGCTCCACACAGACGTCTTCTTCAGGGTAAGGAGATATTTATTTAACATTTATGGAAGGAGTCTCCAGTGTCAGAGGTAAAGCTGTACCTTTAATATTTCCTACATCTTCAGGACAGAGGAGGTAACACTTCTGCTGTTTCTCGGTAACACAACAAGCTGTGTTTTTTTTTCCTTTTTTACTTTGAGAGAGAGAGAGAGAGAGAGAGAGAGAGAGAGAGAGAGACCCTGGTGAGAGAACGACTGTTTATAGCTGCTATAGCGTAAGCGAGAACAGGAACTAACTTCTCATAGACGTTCCATAACAATTAAATGTAACTATAACAGAGAAAAAAAAATGTATGCAGCATCATTCTTTAATAAATAATAATTGTAAAGCTGTTCGTAGAAGAGGAATATTTTATGATGCATAGACTTAACTCTGCTCACGAGTGGATGATGTCATCAGGCTGAGACAGGAAAATAGACAGCGTTCGCACTAAAAATTATTTGACCTCAGTGAAAACGCGGTAAAGCCTACGGGACCCGAGACCACCCACAGGACAAATCTCAGAAGGAACACACACACACACACACACACACACACACACACACACACATTTAGATTCGTGCATGGAAATTCAATACAGGGAGAACCTTATGAGAAACGTGTGATTTGTTTGTGAAATCCTGTGTGTGAGTTTATCTGGTGTAATACTCACTCACACACACACACACACACACACACGCACAGCCTGTGTTACTTGACAGGCCCATAAACTCCCTGGTGATTCATTTTTATTTAAATAATGTATATCAGTTTGGTTTAGCGGAATCTTTAAATAACCGAGCAGAACACAGACTCGCTCCGTTGCCTAAATGACTCTGCGCTCATCTTCCATTCCCTTAATGAGGCCAGAGGTAATTAGAGCAAGTTTTAATCGCGCTTTAACATGATTACTTCTTGATAGTAGAAGATTTGTGTGTGTGCGCGTGTGTGTCTGTGTACCAGTTACATTATGCACAAAATCCATAAATGTGACTGCATACACATCTGCACGATGTTAATATTTAGGATATTAGTGTACGGGCCTTAAGGCAGAACACTGAGTTCACGAAGGACGAAAGTTCGGTATCTTTCGTTCTCTCTTTAGTTAGTTAGATGGTGAGGTTGATTTTGTTTGAAGAGAGAACAAGAAAGAGGAGAGAGGGAAACCGAATGGAGCATGAGGAGGATAAAACAAGGTTTTGCCCTCTATAGAACATTTTGCAGCAGCACTTGCGGTGAAATTTCAAACTCCTTCAGATGAAAGTGTGGAAATTCACCGTCCGTTTCATGCTAGTTGCGCCCTCCTTCACTATAGGCTCGTATGCTACACGGTATGTTTTCCTACTGCACCAATTTCATACTTTCACTAAGAGGTAGAGGGTCATATCTGCCCTAATAACAACTAGCTAGAACTAGCTAGTTCACTAACATCAGGTTCATTTGTATTAATTCGCTAGTTAATGCTAGCTCACAAACTCTTCCAGCATTACGATGAATTTTACGCTACGCCAGGTTTGTTTCTGTTTCAAAAAATTAGTACCGAGCTCCAAAACAGTGACGCTGCTTCGATAACGTCAGGTTTCTTTTTGTTAGTGAGTCAGCAAACTAGTGTTAGGTAGATATTTGGTGTTGATAATCATGTCTGTACGTCAAATGTGTGGTTGAGGTGAAATCGCCAAGGAAAGGCCCTGGAAATGTAAGAGATCCTTAGAGAAAGAATATCATATCAGTTTCATGTGTGATAAGATTTTTGTGAGGAATATGTGGAAAAATGTGAAAAAAAAACTGCGATGGTATGCGCTGAGACTGTTATGAAGTGAAAGTGTGTAAGGTTGTGAATTACAGGCAGTGAAAGAAAGAAACCAAGGAAAGAACGATGGATTGAGAGAGTGAAAGTATTTCTCTTTCAGTATATTATTGGTATAGTGTTGTTGAGTCGTGCTGTGTGTTCGAGCACAAGTTTACTGTTAGCAAAGCTTAGTGTTTCCTGTTCACACTCAGTATAACCGAGCTCATCAGCTCATTAATGAGGTCCTGATGAGGTGAAAATGGAGTGTGTGTGTGTATGGGGAGACGCTGAGCCTGGCTAACTGTGTGGTGAGATGTAGGACAACACTGACATCTTGTGGTTAGACACCAAAAGGCCACAGTGCTCACTGCCTTCAGGAAGGAGTGGATTTTAATGAATCTATTCATCCACCCATTAATATATACATCCATCCATTCATCCACCAATATATCCCTCCATCCACCACCATATCTATCCATCTAACCATCCACCAATATATCCATCCGGTCATCCATCCATCCACCCACCAATATATCCATCCAGTCATCCATTCATCCACCCACCAGTATATCCATCCAGTCATCCATCCACACACCCACCAATATATCCATCCAGTCATCCATCCATCCACCCACCAATATATCCATCCAGTCATCCATCCATCCACCCACCAATATATCCATCCAGTCATCCATCCATCCACCCACCAATATATCCATCCACATATCCATCCACCCACCAATATATCCATCCAGTCATCCATCCATCCACCCACCAATATATTCATCCACATATCCATTCCTGAAAACAGGAACTTAGGTAGTTGGCTGATGTGATTGTATCCATCCTGACATCCACCCATCTATGCGTGCATCCATCATCTATCTGAACATCAAGCTCTGTCTATCCATCCATATATATTATATATATGAATAAAAACACTGCAAACAGGAAATAGTAGATTGCATTGATTAAATATATAGAACTGCAAACAGGAAGTGACTTAAGTGACTGCATCCATCTTGACATCCATACATCCATCCATTCATCCATTCATCCATCCATCAATATATCCAACCATTCATGCATTTATTTAAATAAATGTATAGAACTGCAAACAGGAAGATAAGTAGTTGACTTAAAGTAACTGCTTCCCTTTTGCCATCCACCAGGCCATCCATCCATCCATCCATTCATCCATCACGCTCCATGACTACCCATCTATATATTTTTATATCTATATCCATCTACATCCATTTATTTATATATTTGAAGTTATATAAACTATTTACCCATCCATTCATCAATCCATCCACCCATCAATCCATTGATCCATCCATCCAAAGATATATCTATAGATCAAGAAACCATAGAAGAGAATCTCAGTCCTTAAATCTCAGTGTTTGCCCCAAAAATCCTCACTACCTAGGCAGCCTACTTCCAAATGGAACGCAGAAGGAGTGGCGATATCTTTTCCAGTTGCGTTGAAGATTGTGTTTGTGTAATTGATTACTGGAAGTGTGTGCACTGTTAAATGTGTCTGAGCATCATTCAGAGCTTTGTGTGTGTGTGTGTGTGTGTGTGTGTGTGTGTGTGTGTGTGTGTGTGTGTGTGTGACAAAAGAGCAGCTGAATTTCAGAAACAGCATGACACTGTGTTTCTTAGGTGTGTGTGTGTATGTGACAGAGAGAAAGAAAAAGTGTGTGATTTTCAGGTGTAGCCTCAGAGAGAGCACACAAACACACACTTTCCCACTGTTGCCTTCCTCAGATCCTGCGGCCCTCAGGCCCGTCCTGCTAAAGAGAAGTAATTTAGCTTATCTTATCCCTTAGACCTCCCAGCTGCCTTTTGATTCGCCCTCCTCCCTTCCCCTAGCTCGCGCGCTCCTCATTTAGCCCAACAAAGATCGTCCTCAGAGATTGACCTTGGTTTCGCCTGCGGCCTCGGGCCCTCGCGCCACTAACTAGATAACACACTTTATCAGCGAGAGGGAAATCATTGGGTGAGCGCAGTGCTGATAGTAGCATCAATCCAGGCCTGACACAGCTCGGGTCAACCATTTATCTCCCATGATGCCCTGGGGCCACGCGCACGCCATCTTGCTTGGCTACATCCCTTTTTTTTTTAATAACCTTGGCCATGTTACTTTTTTCTCAGTGTGCTTTCCTCTCTAATCTGCTATAAAGCCGTGTGTGTGTGTGTGTGTGTGTGTGTGTGAGATCTGAACAGAAGTAACAAAGGTGAACTGATTTAGTGAGATCACTTTGGCCTTTGTGTCTCTGGCTCTTTGGGGAAAAAACACACGTACACAAACATGCCCAGACACACACTGATAAAATTCTGGGATATATGTTCATTCTTACAGCGACAGATTGAAAGTGTAGAAAATACATTGTGTAGAAAAATGTGTGTTTTAACATGAAAGATCTTTTCTTGCACATGCTTGTGTATCAGATCTTTTTGTTATTGTGTGTTTGTTCATTTCCCAGAGTCTCTTTAGCCACCTGTCTGGATTGAGACAGAGTTGTGGGCGGGACTTAAGTCATGTGACTAATCCTGCCGCCACCATGCTTCCCTTCCTTACTCCAATTATTCACTGTCAATACTTCTAAGAGTTTCTAGGCATGTTATCGTGGGCATAATTTGGGTTTGAAAAGTGCTGGGGACATTAAAGATAAACGAGTATTATATTAATTATATTAATTATAATTAATACATTTCTGAGGATGTCCAAGTCACCTTCATTACTACTTAAGGGTGTGTGTAGCATGGCTGCACTCACTCCGTTAGTTCATTCCCCTATGAGCTATGCATTGTCTGTCTTTTAGTAAATAATGTATCATGTACACAGTGGACCTTTTACCTCAAATGTAGTTGATCCATGTGGATGTGTTTGTTTCTTTCTTTCTTTCTTCGATTTTATACTGGAGCCACGAGGCTAATGTAGCTAACATATAATGGAAATAATTTGCACACAGGAAAAAAAAAAAAATCAAGTCTTGTTATCCAAAATGGCCGCCTGCGTAACATTCCAGCATTCAGCGATACGCTGTTTATAGACGATATGCTTATGGATCGATTTAAAAAAGCACATCACTTGTTACTACAAAAAAAAATCTGCCATTAAATAAACTATTGCAAAACAGAGATCGCACGTTCGAATCCTGCTGATGCCACAGCCATCAGTGGCCAGGAGAGCAAAATAGGCCGTGCTGTCAGGGTGGAAGGGATGGCATACACGCCCTCCCCTGTCAATCACAGTGACCCAGTCAATCACTAGCCAATCAGGGGCATCCGTGGGTTCATGTATGGGTGTTACTCTGCCCTGTGATGCAGCATGAGCAGCAGTGTGAAAAGATTGGGTTGGCTGGTTTCGCGTGCCTCGAAGGACGCACATGGTAGCTGGCTGATGGGTGGGAATTGGCAGGTGACAAAAGGGGCAGAAAACGGGAAGTTTAAAGGCCGGTTTAAGACTTAGAGTGTGAAAAACTCAGAGTGTGAAATGTAGTACATTTTGTTTGTATGGTTAACAAACTAGTGAGAAGTTTCTTTACTTTAATTTTTTTTTTTTTTTAATTTAGAGCTTAAAGTTTGCCATCATTGAATATGCTGTAGCTGATGGCTTACCCCTAAGTGTAGAAAGACTGCACAGTTCATTACTGCCTCACAGCTCCAGTGCGAAATTAAAGAAACAGAAGTCAGACACTAAACATGTTTTCTGTCTGATTGATTTGCCCAAGTGTGATTTTTCCCCCCTCCGAGAGGCTCCTTTAATAACAGATCTACAGTATATCAGTAAGAAAAAATGAGTGTAACAGTTATACACTAAGAATTATAGTCACCTTTCTGTGTCATTTCCATATTCTGACACCTCACTGACCGGAAGGAATAATAACCACCGGGGTGTGTTTGTTTCTGCACATGTGTATCGCTCCTTTTGATTGGCTGGTGAGATAACAGACACTCCATCATGAGCTGACGTTGCTACAGAGATGCTCTCAGAGTGGAGAAGGATGAATGCTGAAGGGAAAAGAAAGAGAGAGAAAGACAGAGAGAGAGAGAGAGAGAGAGAGAGAGAGAGAGAGAGAGAGAGAGATGAGGCTAAATGGTGTCTCATCAATCTTAATGAAATGCAATTATTTCTGGCCGTATTAATCATCTCTGTGCGTTTGCTGCCGGCCAGTGCACCTCCTCATCCGTCACTCTCTCCATCTCTCTCTCTTTCTCTCCGATTCAGTTTTTGCTACAGTTGTTTGTTTTACCCAGGGTCGTTTTTCTGTTGCTCCTGTCCCATCATGCCCCTGTCTCTTCATTTGCTGTGCCACTTTTAGATGTGTGTGTGTGTGTGTGTGTGTATGCCTTTAGTAACACTGTGAGCATGGCCGTGAGTTGTGCGATTGATAGACACCGTAACTGATTCAAATGCTACGTTAAAAGCCAATCAATTAACTCTTCATTTATTTTCCGTGTTGTTGGCTTCACCATCACGTTATCTGATTAATACGCTTCTGAATATTCATAAGGATCTTGGATGACTAAATGAAATTCATTTGCATGCCTTGTTGTTTACAAGTGTTGCAGTTCAGTTGGTGGAAAATCAACCTACAACCGTTGAGACGTGAATATACCAAACATTATTGGTCTACTTTTGATTGGACAGTCCTGATTTCCCTTAATTAGGAAAATTATTTCCCTTTATATATAAAAGAAATATATATTTAAGGAAATATATATAAATATACTTATATTTAAGGAAATATCCACTCTAAACAACTTGACCCTTCAAAGACTTTGTGCATGAACCGAGTCCTTATTATTATTTCTTCTTCTAGTCGTGCCCAATTGTAAACACACTTACCAAAATGAATAAAGTTGCTCTCTCTCTCTCTCTCTCTCTCTCTCTCTCTCTCTCTAAAATCCTTCGTTCATGTTCCCACATCAGCTGGTGTTTTCTCATCCACAGCTCTGGTCCTGGAGAACCTCCTTGTCCTGCACATTTTAGTGTTTTTCCTCCTCTACTACACACACACTTCACCTCAGGTAGAGTTGCTAATTAGCAGATTAGCTGAATCAGGTGTGTTTGGAGTAAGGAAGGCACTAAAAGAGAGGGATTTGAAAATAAATACTGCCGCCTGGTGGACAATCTGTATCATTACAGTGCTTCAAGGACACTATACACACTGCCAATACAAGGTTTTTGAACATGTTGTTTGTTAAAATGGATATTTAAATAAATTTTCCATCAAATCCATAGATCGTTTTAGTTAAGGACTATTGCCTAAATGAGTTTGTAATGGGATTGTATTGGCTTTAATAGAAACTGTAATGGTCCCTATGGGTCTCTACTGGTAATTTGTTGCCTTCTACTGGTGGCATGTTATGTCTAGTGGATACCACTAAGGCCCTACGTCCTTAATACGTCCTACTACATAATGTAAACCATTTGGTAATGGTTTTAATGGTTAATGGCTGATGGTTTGTAATAGTATTTGTAGTGCAAACCATTAGAATTTCTGTGATGGTTTCTATTGGGTTTTTTTCAGCAGGGAAGTGAACTTGAGTGATCTATTAAATGTGGACGTTTTTCACCCAATACAATAAAAAGTCACAGTCTAATAAATCTTTGTTACTTATATTTTCTAGAGAATTCTATGTTATTTAACTTGAAGCACCTTAAACAGGTTTAACCAACATGTTAATACACTGTGTTCAACAACTTAAAAAAAAAAAAATTATTATTATTATATGTAGACATAATGCTGTGATTTTCTTTAGTCCTCTGTAGCAAATGGTTAAACATCCACTTTATTTTATTTTATTTTATTTTACGTCATATTATTTTACTTTTTTCCCCTGACTTCACCGAGCTCACGAGCTGTGTTGTTGATTCCTAGCATACCGGAAGCTATGGGCGTTCGTTTAGCGTTCGATGCTAACTGTATTTAAAGTGTAATTTCATTCGTACGATGTCTTTTCTTGCCAACTAGTTGACATATCTGAGAGAAATGATAATATCCTCGACATTTCTGCGCCTTCATTCTGCCTTTACATCGCCCGTAAACAATACTTTCCCCGTATAAAAGACCTAGCTAGCTAAACCGTTGTTAGCCCAGCTAGCTTGTCCACCGTTGCCTAGCAACAGTCTTCTCACAGTGTCGTAGGTTCGCATGAACCCGCGTTAAATTAAAAGTACTGTCTCAGGTTACATTATATAAAGGTTACATTATAAAATCATATTTTCTAACGCCAGTATTATTGTATTTTTGCTTAACCAAAAAAAAAAAAAAAAAACATGACTAGTGTGTTTACATGCAAAATAATAATACAACAGTGATCTGATTTCAGCATGCCATGTCAACAGCTATGTTATGATACTACGATGATATCTAAATAAAGTCCACCTTTTACTTTGTGTTTAAAAAAAGAAATCTTTTACAGTTTTATTTTTAAATCACATCCTGTTGTGGGTTATTGGCCTGTTACAGTGACTACAGTAGTGTGTACAGCATGTATAAAGAAAATTAGCTATTTAGTGACTTATGTAGACCACCAGGTTTCTCATTATTGCATTATATTAGCGCTTGTTAACTTGAGATAATTTTACCCTGTTATTGTTTTTAATGTTACCCTGCTGGGTCATTAAATAACAGATTCTAGATCTACAGGCTGATGCAGCTTTCTTTTGGTGTGATTGCCATTTCATCATCGTACTGAAATTGTATTCGAATCACGACCTCGAATCATTTCTTAATACATTTCGATTCAAGAACAGCATCCATTTTATAGTGCCACAATTCCCTCTTATTCACTGTGACCAGTATACATTGACGTTGTACCTCTGAAGCGTTGCATGTCTACAGAATAAAAAAAAAAAGGGCAAAACAACGTGTGAAAGTGCGAGCTGAGTGAATTTCGTAAATGACCCAAACGTTCAGTGAGAAGCTACAAACAAATGTATCCTAAACTACTGTTAATATCATGTACTGAATATTAAATTCTCAGATTACTAAACAAATGACAAATGACGCACACAGGACAGAGGCAGGAATCGAACCCTCAACCCCAAAGGTGGTCGGAGGCAACAGTGCTAACCTCTAAGCCACCATGCACTAGAAGAATGTAACTGTTGGTCAAAAAAAAAACATAACTCAAGACACAATATATACATGTTGATATAGCAGGTTTAATTTCAATCAATTAATTTCAAAAGTAATACACATAAGCATACTCAAAAAATCCAAAGATTCACAGGCCAAATAATGAGGATACAATGAGTGATATGCATTTAAAATAATAGCAAAAAAAAAGAAAGAAAAGAAAAAAAAAATCAGTGCTTCAATTGAACAGGAACAAAAGTTAAAGCCTACAGTGAATGTTACAATCTGAGCACTGAGAAGGCAAAAGAGTTCAGCTAACACTGAGTTAATTAGGGTTAATATGGTGTACTGCCTAAAATACATTTTCATCTAGGTCCAAATTATTTCATCATTGCTAGCTTGTTCAGATCCATCAATACAAAAAAAAAAAAAAAACACTCCCCATTAGCCCAGGTTTCATATTGATTTTTGTAAAGCAGAAGGTGGACAAGAATCAGCTTTTACTTTTAAAATCCCTCAAGGCTTTTATCACAGCAGCTGACATGGTTATTGGGGTTTTTAATGCTGAAATATAACTTTATATTTAAAAAAAATCAAAAAAAAAAAAAAAAAAAAAAAACAGACTGCAGTTAATGCTCAAGTGTTAGAATAGGTTTAAAGGAAGAGTTTTTCCAAACAGGAAATGTTCTCTTACCCCAAATAATGATCAGCTAACACACCACTGATGACCAGTAACAGGTAAAGGAAGCTACCAGTTTAGCTTTGTGCCAAGTGCACGTTTAATACATTTTGATGCCTGTGTGTTGATTTAGACATGCAGTTTGTACAATGATAAACTGGTAGTTAAAAGCTACACTTTTTCGTTAAACAAAAAAAATCATACAACAAACACTTCTTGGGGAACACTGTATACGGTGAAATGTTTTATCAATATTATTTATCGTTCCTGTAATAAAACTGAGATTAGGACTGGTCTATAAAACAATCTAATTTTCAGTCACAACATCGTGATCGTTGATGCTGTGTTTGCGTGAATTGTAGATTTTCAGCGTAAACATGGAGAATATGTTAAGATTCCACGAATTTATTTTAAAGAAAACCCAGAAACAAAACTACTTGGCTTGACAATTACTCTAAAACATGCCTAGAATTTGTTGTCAAAAAATGTAAAAAATTTAAATTTTTAAGTTGTATTGCGAAAAAGTTGCTAACCATTTTTTGGGAGGTTGACAAGGAGGTCTGAAAATCCAAATAATTTATTGCGTTAATGCTCTTCTATCCAACAATAAACTGATGAAACCAGCTTTAAACACATCAGTAGTTATTTTTCGGACTGTAACACCGGCGTATTTCAGCTCTTCCTCTCAAAAAAAAAAGAATTTTACAGGAATGTAGATGGACTTTTAGTACAATACTACATGTTTATAGACATGTTCTGATAATCGAATTAAACAATACACCATTATATTAAAATACTGTTAATATTATGGATGCTTTAAAATATCGTCCCCTACATTTCATTAGGGAGTCAGTTGCTTGGTTTGTCTATTTAAATAGTCAACTGTGTGACAAAAACCTTAAGAAAAAAAATCAGATAAATGTATAAATACTATAATAATAATATTGTAAATCATGATAAAATATTACGCAATTAGCATGATTTATCATAGCATGATTTAACATTTTGTTTCAGTTATTTTTAGGTATTAATGCGCCAAAACGGTTTACAACAAACGAGGGACACCAACTAAAGGCTGTTTCCCAGAATTCCCAGGATTTTGAAACTGTTTTTTTTTTTTTTTAAAAAGGCAGCTTTAAAACGATACAACTTCATTCATGGCAATGAGAACAGGCACTCCAGTGACAAACATAAAAACAATTCTGTACTTACTGGCACTTCCTATAAGACTGAGTTAATTTCTCTACCTTCAGTGTCAATTAATACTTTCGTACTTGAAGAAAATAGTTAAATCAGAGGGATTTTTACTATAATTCTAACTCATGTGGAGTAAATCACATGACGGCCCTTCAGTGTTAATACACTTCAACTAAACAGTTAAGCTGGACAAACACTACAGGGCTGTTAGCCTGATTTTATAGCTTTCTAGCAAATTAGCAAAACCCTTGATGTAAAATTAACTGACGCTGTCAGAAGTTAAAGCAAAGTTTTCACTTGTAAAACTGTCAAATGTTCATAGTGCCTGAGAATTAGTCTAGTTATCCGTGTAAACAGTGAAGCAGATGTGCCGCTAGTCAAGATATTAGCTTGCTAGTTTCATGACTTTTCAAACGGCTTGTAATTAGACTATTTAATCAAAACAACTAGCAATGATAAACACTGTATCTCATTCTCTCAACATACACAATCTATATTTTCATCAAAATATATTATTTGTCATAACAGAAGAGGCGATATCAGACATGGATGTAGTTAATCTACTTTTGTGTAGCTCATAGCAATTTCCTAGCTTTAGCTAACCGCATTAAACTAAACGAATTTCTTATTTCGGTTCCTTCTGCTACGATTCGCTAAATTCTTCCCATAGAGTCACCAGTACTTCCTTTCCAGCCAAGCTAAACATTATATTTTATCAACAGAATGTCTGTTTTTAAAGAGATTTATGAAAGATTAGTTATAGCATAGTACATTACATGCTATGAAATGTGTGCTTTATTTTGAAATTGTGTATCATTGAATTTCAGTTTAACGGGGCATCTGATTAGCTGAAATCACAATGAATAAAGCTTGGGTTGATTATTTTTCAGATTTTTGCTAAATTTGAATATGAAATTTATTCATTTCAAATATATTTATTAATTAATTTAAAATGTGGCATGACACCAACATTTAAAAGTATATCTCAATAGTTAAAAAAAAATGGTAGCAATTTGTACAATGAATCATTTTTTTTTAAAATCACTTTCAAACACAAATCCTCATGGCATTTTTAAAGCTTTTAATGCTTTAATTTCTGACAGCATGAACTGTTTTTATTGCATGAGGAGCTGTTACTGTTGAATGATTGGAAACATGCACGAGTGTATAGTCCTGTAGTGCGACTGGTGTTAAACTGGCGACGTTAGAATAGCACATCAGGAGTACACCCAGCTCCATTTCTGATCTGATTTCATACAGATTTGGGATATTCTTTTCTCAAAAATCTTTTACATTTTTTAAAAAAATTATTTTTAGCATCCGTGTAACATATGTCCAGCTTTACAGGCAAACACACAGATCACTATTCTCTGTATAAAGACACGTTATACTGCAAAATGGCTAAAGCCTGCTATTATCAGAAATTAATATGGCGCTCTGTCTGATTTTCTCCCCACATCCACCGGCTCAAAACATCAGGACAGAACCTCACACGCTGACCTCATACGGGCCGAGATGAACAGAGAAAATGAGGTAGGCTTTTGCTGTAAACAAACTTATTACCGTAGAAATAAAACATTCATATATGACACAGAAAAAACAAAAAGCAAAAACCCCATGAAACAACACACAACTTTAAAAAAAAAAAAAAAAAAAAACAGATTACAAACGCATGACTATGTGTAACTCAAAGAGGTAGTTGTTAATAGATCAGTACACGTGTTGTACTGCATGTGTGGAAAATCAACAGTGATGAGGTTTTGCGTTGAAGAAAACGGTAAAAGTCTTCCCAAGAGAATACGATCAGTTCAGTTACTCCATTCGTTCCCTGAGAGAAGTTCATCCTGAGAGGAATTGTGGGTAAAAAAATACGCAGTATAATAAAACTGTGCTCTCTCTCAGATTGCAGTTGTTTGTGTTGTTTTTTTTGATCGATTAAATAGAACGCACGCATGCACACAGAGAAAACATAACAATAACCGTGCAGTCGATACACTGCGTGCCGCATCAGTGTCGGACCTTCAGTTCATTTCAGTCTCGTGAGATTAACGTAGAACTTCCACACTATGAATGACTTCAGCACAGTCGTTATCTTTGGTATACACATCTATACCAAAATAGAGTTGATTTAGAGTTTAAAAACCCAGTACATATACCGTATTTTCCAGAAGTCGCTCTGGTGTTTACGACCCACAAAAATCTGGAGAAAAACTATTTTTGCCGTATATGGGAGAATTGCAAGCTAGCTAGCTAGCTAACTAATTTGCTGTTAAGGTTCTAGCTAGCTATTAGTTTCGCAAGTCTGAACTCTTCCTGTTTATCGAGTGAAAGCTTACAAGATTAGTAGCTAGCTAGGGCCTAGAGATAGCTAGATTAGTTAGCTAGCTAGCTTAAATGCCATGGCACATCGTGGTAACTTATATGATATGCCATATTATTTGCGTACAAACAGTTGGGACATTTAAAATAGTTAGTCAACTAATTTCACTGCTAGGCTCTATCTAGCTTCTAGTCTTGCGAGTCTGAAATGTCAATCAAATGGCCTCTTCCTTTAAAAGTTGTGACCAGACTATCTAGCGAAATCTTGCAACACTGGTAGCTAGCTAGAGCATAGAACTAAAGTTAGTTAGCTAGCTAGCTTAAATGTCATGGCATATCCTGGTGACTTTTGGGAAATATGCCACAACAAACAGCTGTGATGTTTAAGCTAACTAAGTTTACTTCTAGGCTCCTAACTAACTACTAGTCTTGCGAGCTTTCGCTAGACAGCCTGGTAGTGTAGTGTGGCATAGGCTCAACAAACAGGTGAGTGAGACGTTTATGCTAGATGGCAAACTAATGTGCTACTAAGGATCTAGCTAGCTAATAGTCTTGCGAGTCTGAAATGTTAATCAAAAGGCCTAGCCAAGGTAGCTAGCTTACATGTCATGGCATGTTGTGGAAAATATGCCATATTATTTGGATTAAAAAAATTATTTGGATTTAAGCTAGGCACTTAAGCTAGCTAGCTAACTAAATGTACTTCCAGGTTCCAGCTGGCTGGTAGTCCTGCTAGTTTTCCTTATCCGTGGTAACTGTGGTAAAATTGAAACGGGATATCATTTTTTAGTTTTACGGCATTGAAATACAACGAAGGAACGATGAAACGATGCTTCCGTTATATTACTTCTAGTGTGCTCACGCGGCTATTCACTGGATTCCTTCAATTTCAGAAAGGAATTTCATTAGTGAGCTTTGTAGACTTCGTTAAATTAATATTGTTATGTTAGCACAAAGCTAACATCAACGTACTTTCCCACAACGCAAAAAAAAAAGAACAATAAGCAAATTAGCGTAATGAGTCATCTGCTAGAGGAAAAAAAAAAAAAACGTGTTTTATATTCCGGAAAATACGGTATACAGTGTGTAACTGTTTGATTTGTCAACACACGATTTAAAAAAAAGGTTTATGTAACCGGCTGCGAGTTCGACAAGTTTTCACATTCAGTGTGGTCAGAGGAGAGCCGTCGCAGTCGAGGACGTTTTTTTTGCGCCAGTTCAAGTGATTATGAAAAGCAGCACTGTCTTTTTCTCTCTGGATGAAAACACACACACACACACACACACACACACCAGCAAATACTCCTCTCTTGACTATGAGCTCTGTGTTAAGCGTGACAGGATGGAGTTAGCGATGAGTCAGAGTCCCACTCTATTAACACTAATTAATAATAAATGAATATCAAAGACACGGTACGTGGTGTGCAATGATGCCCCTTCGCACGCTTCATAACAGTCCAGTTCTAAAAAGCTACTTCATGTTTGAGATCCCAAAGGCAGAGAGTTCACTGAGTAAATTATTCAAAACACACTTAAAGGTGCAATCGGCGATAATCTGAGGTTTGATCGAGCGCTCAGAAGTGACACTGTTTTCAGAAATCGATCTGCGCTAGCATCATGCGTGATCTTTAGGAGTCATCATTTCAACGAACATACCACATACCACCAGTCCCGGCTTCCGCAAGTATACGGATATATTTGAAAACGTAGTTTATCTACGTGTTTCGGCTTCCCATCCACAAGAAAATGATGCTATGAATCTCTGAAAACAACATTTTTGAAAAAGGTGGAGAAGTGTAAACATTTTCCGTTTTCACACGGACGAGAAAAACATATGTTTTTGCGTGAAAAGTGTGTTACGAATGTGCTCCGTTATTTCTTATTTCCGATAACGCACTATTTAATTTCGCTTTGTTTTATCATCACACCTTAGCATTGATCGCCGTTGCACCGCTCCGGCGCTCCAGCGCTACAAACCACACCGCGAGCGCAGATTTTGCGAAGATTAGTGCGAAGTATCGGCGATTGTTGTGCTTGAAGGCTGCATTTCCGCAGTTCGCTTTCTTTGCTGCTCAATACACATACTGTTAACGTTATTCTCGCGGTGTTTGACGGAACAGTTTATGACGTGCTTTCGCCACCTACTGGGCTGGCGTGCTCATATCAACGTTTTCACAACTTTTTGTGTAAAACCGACATTTTCGACAATATCCGTGTACGTGTGGACAGAGCTTCTAAGAGCTGTGGACAATTAGAAGACGTTAGCTAGCTATCATGCTAGCGTGGAATAACGTTCGGTATGTTTGTCTTCTTGGCTGTTAACTAATAACAATGCTAGTCTCTGCCCATGAATTAAATTCAGTCATGTCTGTGATTGCGTCCAGGCTGAGAATAAACGCGGTGCACGATATGTGGATCTGACTCAATGCCACAGCTAGGAAAAAAAAACAAAAAAACAACTTTATCGACCTATCTTTTATATACATAAATCTTGATACTTTCATATAATCTTTTAAGCACATATATTAACGTTTAAGCGGCTGTACTGTCGGTCACTACGCGAGAAACAACTCTACACTATAGATATAATGCCTTTACATAGACATAAATGTCTTCATCTTGCTCGCCTTAGTCTCAGAAGCCATGAGTTTAGAATATAACACTAATTCTGAGCTAATCCTAAGGAGAAACACACCTACAACAACCTGCTCCACACAAGATTAGCACTCTCNCACACACACACACACACACACACACACTTTGGCTATGTTCACACTGCAAGCCTTAAAGCGCCAAGCCGATATTTCCGATATTTTTCAAAAAGGTCCGATATTCCGATATTTCTTCACGGCAATCTTCAATATAAGTGCAACAGACTTTATCTTACGAAGTTCTGACTCTAAAAATTCCGAATATATTTGCTAAATAAATTACGTTTGAAAGCCTTTCCGATTACGTCAGCACACAGTTTGGGAAACAGACGTAAATATGTAGTATTTTCTTCGTAAATCGGCTACGACTCGCTAACCAGAAACGGATTTTGTTAACGGATAGATAGAAACATCTGCATATATGAGACCGGCGCCTTCAAGGCCACAGACGACTGCTGCCGACGCGAAATTACGTAAATATGAACGCAATTTATATAAAACAAAACATCGCATTTTATCATCGCAGATCCCTGAAAACGGCAAGCCGCATTTCCTAAGACGACTTTTCAGCTGTTTTAATGTTAGAAAGTCGGAGGAAGAGAAAACGGCATTACTGATTTTGGAGCGCAGGAAAAATATTGTCGTGAATTCAACAGCATCAAAACAAACTTTAAACTGCATCATTAAGTGCTGGTTTGTAATTGGTCAGTTTTTGATACATCTAAAGAAAAAAAAAAACACACTTCTGAAAAATTTTAGCATTCTGTGTACAGGTAGCGCATCTCGTGTTCGTTTCGAATTTGTCGTATCGATTTTCCGTTCATCAGTTTCGCAGTCTGTAAGCGCCTCAGTGTGGCGTGTGATATTCGGGCTATCATGAGCTATCATGAGAAGATTAAACTTTACTTGTCTGTAAAAAGAAGAAAAAAAAACGCATTTGTTCCGTGTTTACCTGCAGTGTGAACGTAGCCTGAGGTCTAGTCCACACGAAAACGGCTAAATCTGAAAACATCTTTTTTCAAAATCTTTTTTTTTTTTTGGTAAGTGGATAAATCGGACCGTTTTCACGTTGTAGCATAAATGAAGGGAAACAGCTTTTTCGTCAAAGTTGACGTGTGATTGTCACGTAATCACCACATTTCCAAGATGGCGGAATCTGCACGCTTTGTATCGCGTACGAGCAAAGACGTGGCACGCAAGAAAGCGCGATTACGTTTTACGTTGTCAAAACCATCGTTGTCAAAAAGGCCGAAATGACGTAAAACCCGACATTCTTTCTGTGCTGTTTTTGTTTTCCGTGTTTCATTGTGGACAGGAAACTTTCAGAAAACATACTGAAAACGCGAGTGTGTTTTTCAAAAAAAGGACCCGTGTGTTAGTGTGAACTCGGCCCTAGTTTGTCACGACTCGGTGATCTGTAGCTGCAGCATTAGCATGTAGCCGATGCTTTTGGTCGATGCTCGTGAGCAGCCCGGCTCGTCACAGTGGAATGATTTGTTTTGACTTGAAGGAATGTCGATGTTAAGAAGGAAGAAAAAAAAAAAGGTTGATTGTAACTTCGTAACTCTTCATAATAGCAGTTTGATCGAAATTAGCAGCTTGAAGACGTCATGAGGTTTACGTGATGATGAGTATGAAGTTGGATTCACATTCACTTCAGTGTCTCACAGCACATCTCCCACTACTTTTACACACACACACACACACACACACACTCAGTTACCCCCTGATAACCTGTGCCATAGTTGCATAGAGGGCAAATCAGTCAGGGTCCTAACATACACACACACACACACACACACACACACACACACACACACACACACACACACGGCCGTTGCCATAGCCATAGCTGCGCAGGAAGCGAGGACCTCCCTTGTTCCTCGAGTGTGTGAGGTAGACAATGCTGGATCCAGGCTCTCTCAGAATGAGGTCAAAGGTCAGAGTTCAGAGTCCAGTCTGCGGTCAGTCTCAAGGCGTCCTCCAGCGCTGAGAGGTGGGAGGCGTGTCCTCCGGAGATGAAGAGTGGGCGTCGTCTCGGGGCTGCCGGGGGTCCTGAGAGCTGCAGGGGGACGGCGCCCCCCTGTGGGGACACTGGGCCACCATGTGGGTCACGCTCTGACAGTAGTGGCATTTCTTTGGCTGAGGTGGCAGACTGCACTCTTTAGCATGGTGGTCCAGACCTCCACAGTTATAACACCTACACACACACACACACACACACACAGAGCGAGAAAGAGAGAGAAGAACAATGAAAGCGTGGCTCTCAATGAATTCAAGCTGGTCACAGATCACAGGATTATATTACAGCATTTGTCCGTAGCTCGTTGCATTATCGTTTCTATAGCAACAGCTCATTCACAGGGAATTGTACAGCAGACGCTCTACATAAAGAGACGTTTATGGAACATTTACGGGAATGTTCCTTAAAGCTGTAACTTTTCCGACATTTTTTTTCCAACTTAGTACAGAGGAGTTTACGCTTTTTGCGGTTTCTCGGTAACACAACAAGCTGGGTTTTTTTCCCCATCTTTCCGCCACATAAGGAGATGTTTTATATAAATATACACACTCATGTAAAGAGAGAGAGAGAGAGAGAGACACACACACACACATAAAGAGAGAGAGAAGAACAATGAAAGTGTGGCTTTCAATGAATTCAAGCTGGTCACAGATCACAGGATTATATTATGGCACCTGTTCTACTATGTTATCGTTTCTATAGTAACAGCTCATTCACGGGGACTTGTACGACTTGCGCCGCATAAGGAGGCGTTTATGTAACGTTTCTGGAAGGAGTCTCCAGTGTCAGCGCTTTGTAACAGTCAGAGGTAAAGCTGTAACTTTTCTGGAAGTTTTCTGACGTCTTCAGGACAGAGGATTTTTGCGCGTTGCGGTTTCTCAGTAACGCGACAAGCTGCGTCTTTTTCCGTCATAACATAAGGAAATGTTTTATATAACACACACACACACACACACACACACACACATAGAGAGAGAGAAAACAATGAAAGTGTGGCTCACAACGAATACACAAATTACAGGATTATATTATAGCATTTGGTCGTTGTTCGCTGCATTATCGTTTCTATAGCAACGGCTCATTCTCAGAGTCTTGTACGAGAGACGCTCCACACAAGGAGACATTCATGTAACATTTACGGAAGGAGTCTCCAGTTTCAGCACTTGGTAACCGTCAGACATAAAGCTGTAACCTTTCCGACATTTTTTTTCCCAACATGTCCATGAATGAGGAGTTTATGCTGTGCAGTTTCTCTGTAACACGACAAGCTTCGTTTGGTTTTTTCCGTCTCATTAACTTCAAGTGTTTCGCGCAACATTACACGTAACTATAAACGTACAAACGCACGACATGTCGTTAACTAATAAACAACCTACTGTAATCGTTAACAGACTGCCGCGGTGTAAGAGGAATAAAACACTTCCTGGCAGGCTGTTGTAAGTTAGCAGTATCTTCACGTCATCACAACACCACGTGGTTGATTATTTTCCTGTAACAGCACGAGACTGAGTGCTTCATCCTGTTGTTTGCTGTATCAGTGGTGCTAGCGTAAAGCACACTAATGTCGTAAGTATTAAACATTAAACATTCTGTAATAATAAATTGGTACTAACGAATATTTACTATGTCTACATACGTATTTATTTCCAGACGTGAAGTTCTGAAAGCTACACCCGACGATCGGATCCTCAGTCTAACGTCATGAACATAAAGCAATGACATTTCTGTGCCTATATGCGTTACCATGGAGCCTGCGGTTGCCACGGCGCACGGCGCAGTGACATCATCAGCTACGTCTAAATATAGACCAGCAGAACAGACTGTGTGTGTGAGTGTGTGTGTGTGTGTGTGTGTTTGGCTAGAAATAAAACTAAAATTCTTTATTTTCCTGATAATTTTCCTGTAATTGAATTAACTGAACTTGTAGTAATAGTGAATACAATAGAGAGAGAAAAATAAATGGCAATATTAAATAAATAAATTAATTAAATAAATAAATTAATTAAATAAATAAATAAATAAATAAGCAAGCACAAATCTTTTTCCTTTGTGAGAAAAAAAAAATTTTAATTACAATTTTACAAAGACAATTTACAGTATAAAATAAAACCAATGTGCATGTAGATACACTGAATATTTAATTGTGTAATTTATGTACCATTTATATACAATTTATTTGCATATATTTCCATTTGATTTTGTAATATTACCTGTTAACTTTTTACAATTTTTTTTATAATTTTTATAATGATAAAAATTATATAAAAATATATAGAAGTATATATATATATTTTTTTCCAGTTATTACAGCCACAAACTCTGATTTTTTTTCTTTTTCATTAAACCTGAAAGCACACCTGTTTAATATCACACTAAATTATTTTTATCCTATTAAATCTGTACATTCATTTTATGTTGAATTAATGCAAATACTACAGAGTAAATATTTTTAATATCGTTTTTAGTATTGTTATTTCAATTATTTATTTGCTACATTGACAATATATATTTTTTTATTACATTGCATTTTGTGTATTCATGAGTTTATTTTCTCTGCAACATTTTAAACCTGTACTACAACTATTTTTCAAATGATTTTGATTTATATTATTTATCAGAAGCTTTGTTTGTGTAATGCAGTACATGCGTGTGTCCTGCAGGGGGCAGTGCAGGATTAACATTGGAATGCTGATCAGAGTTTACATAGCATTGATTAATAGATGTTCAAATGTTAAAATGTACAACTGAAACTGAGATTTAAACTCATAACCTTCCAGAGACACGACCTTAACCTGAATACTGTCAGCTTCTCCACTAAACAACACACACTCACAAGAAATACGACAATGTTTAATTAATAGTGCGTCAAATTAAAGTCAATGAGGAAAAAGACACTCGATAACTGCAAACTCAGTACCAACTAACCATAAAAAAATAACCGAAAGAGAAAAAAAATAAGAATAATCGATACTTTAATGTTGTGACAGCCAAGAAATTACGACAAAGTGCCTTTTCTACACCTTGCTTAAAAATGCAAGGAGAAATGAATATGCATAAATATGCAAATCAGATACACACCCACGTCCTCGCACCATCGCTAATACCAGCTAATACACTAACCTTAGCTAACCTAGCTAACAAACTGGCTCGCGTTAGTGGGAATTAACGGTATCGAAGTCAGCATTCGCATCATAACGTCACAATGACAACCACCATTTTGTTTGTTGCTAGCATTAGCAAAATTAGCCCGCCAGCTAAGCATGATGGCTTCCCGGTAGCAAGTTTGACGGCGTAATGCTACATGTCAGAAATATCGTAATTACCAGGTGAACACCGCCACAGTGTCGTAATTACGATTCGTAAGGAACTCGTATCACCGAGCGCGATCTGGGGCGTGTCGATGACACAAAGCGTAGCATGAATGCGACGCCTGTAGCAGACCAAGTGATCATTTTGCGTGTTATCTGTTTGTTTATCCGTTTTCAGTAAGGCTAAGCTAAACGAAACTTCTTGCTGATGATGACAGAAAAAAACTAATAAATAAAAACAAAAGAAGTTTCCTCCCGCTCCATTTTTATCGAGCGCACGCCACAGCGTAATCACCACCTCCGAGCTCTTACACACGAACTCTGTATCTTATCATTTGCATATCGGACGTGATTGGCTTAATCAGCTGAGACTATTTAGTGACATCGCAAAGTGAGCTTAAAGATAGCTCCGCCCCCAAATCAGTGCTATGCAGTAAAACAGTGAAGCACAGATTTCACTCACAGTATTCACGGTATTTAACACACACCACTGAGTAAACACGTGCAATGTTCACGTTTACGACAGCGTGATCACGTGGTGG
>JAKKZN010014277.1:0-10441 GCA_033441825.1 Pangasius elongatus | reverse complement strand
AGGAGGTATATGGAGGTAATAAATGAGGAGATGAAGCTAGTGGGTGCAAGTGTTGAGGATACAGAAGATAGGGATAGAGTTACATTTAATGATGTGGAAGGTGTGCAAAACAAGTTATTTAATGGTATCACTTATGTTACAGCAGTAATGATCAGTCTTTCCTCACCAGCCTCCGTTGTTTTTCTCTCAAAAAATGAAATAGAATCTTACCAAGAAACCGAAAAAAGCAAAGTCTGTCTCTGTCCTGAAGACTCTCCTGTGTTGGAAAACTTAAAAAAAAGTACTGACACTGGAGACTCTTTTTAAATTTTAAACATCTCTTCACAGTGTTATGGTATAATATCTCAGGATTCATCTTGCCCTCTGGTCTCTAAATGCATCATTCTTGGCATCATCACTAAGTAAATTGAAAATGGTGGTAGACACTTTTCCAGTGTGGGGTTTGGGGTTAGGAAACACTCATTCACTTTAAGTCAGACATACAGGTGGACAATAGACAGAGAGTTGTGGTTGAACTGACATGTCTTTGCTTTTTCTATTGTTTGTATGTATTCACTTGAATTTGTTGACAATGTAATGCTACTGTATTATAGACTTGCTGGTGTGCCCACTTCTAGCCCAGTTGCTCTCCTTTTTCAATCACTGTCTTGTGATCTTGAAGCCTCTGCTCCTACCATTCTGAGGCCAACTGGCTCCACCTCCTAATTAGATCGGACTTCAGGTCCCTGGATGCTTACGAGGCTTTAATCTGGGATCTTCTCCTACTACGAGCTTGCCTGATAAATTCGAATTCCTAGACTATCTGACATTCCCAGTGCTGAACATAGTAGGACGGGCTCCTCTTGCTAAGTCTTGATTTCTCTCAAGGTTTCTTCTTTATTTTTTGTGTCTGTCCTCCTTGGCTTGCCCACTGAGGGTTAACGCTGTACTGTCTGTAAAGCTGCTTTGAGACAATCTTCATTGAAAAAAAAAACTACTTCGAAAATACTGTTCTATTGTTTGGAGGTCTCCTTGGTTACAGCTGTGCCACTTAGCAATGCAACCTTCATGCTAAGTGCTTTAGATGACACAGCATGCCGCAAAGTAATGCAAAATATACCCTTCTCCTCTCCCTCTCCGACTTTCTCCCTCTCACAAGTCATCCCTTTATGACCGCCATTCATTCAAGGCCCCTGCCCTCTGCAAAGCTATTCGGGGAACGGAAGGAATGAAGAATTTATGAGATACTAAGGAAAGCATGAGTGAGACAGGCAGAGAGAGAGAGAAACAGCATGGACACGAGCAGAGATAATGGACAAGAGGGAGAGCAGACGCTGGCGCTAACAGCTGACCTTTCGCCACAAAGCCACGCGGCATGAATTCTTCATTAGCGTGCTGTGGCTGCAAGCTCATCCCCTTCCCACTGTTATGCCTTCCAAAGAGACCAATTAGTATTGATCATCTCCTTGAATTAGTGTAGTTATGGCCAAGTGCAGGGAATGCATAATGATACCAGCACAGGCAGCTCCTCAAGCTGTGCTGAGAGTCTTTGAATGGTGGGGGGGTGTGGGGGTGTTCAAAAATTAGGTTCTCCTAAGCTGAACATTGGCTTTTAGTGACACTGATTTACATAATAGCAGATGGAAATATGTGTTCATCAGACAAAGGTCTGTGGTATATTACTAATGGTTAGATAGAAAGCCAATTTTAGAAGGGTAGAATTACAGAATAGCTGCTATAAAAGAATTGGCTATAAAAAATACAGTTTATTTGTAAGACTTTGTGTGATGTGCTTTTTTTTTTTGGCCCAGAATTAATGTCTTTGGATAATCAAATAAAATCAAAGTAGGCTTTTAACCAGTCTGGAGTTTGATATATCGTTTCTTTAGAAAAGGTCTTGGACTTTCATACACACGCACGCACACACACACACACACAGTAGAAGAGACTTTAGGTTAACGAGCCATCACAGTGCAAATGATGGTAGTGTGGGTGTTTCATTATGACTCCATTTACAATTAATATGTGTCAACACAAATAGTGATAACGAGCCCATAACGGTTATAAATACTGTCCGACCATGTGAGGGGTCGTGCAGGAGTCCATTATCTGTTTTCATAACATTCTTATGGAGATCATGGCATGTGGGATCATGGACATGGCGAAGACCTGTAGGATAACACATTATCTCTGTACAGTCTAACGTGGTGTTCATTAGAAATGTGAGAGAAAATGGCTGCTTTTCTGGACACTAGTCTAGTCCAAACGTATTATATTTTCAGTTAAGAATTCCCAGTGAGGCAGCAAAATAATAAATCCCTGAAATACGTCCGATGCAATGCCAACCTTCAGTGTACTAAAACAAAATGCCACAACTAGCCTTTAGCATTTTACCTAGTGAGCTATGGATAATGCAGTAATGTGTTCATCTTTATGTTTATCTTGATTTCACATATCAGTGGCTAGTCACATGACTGAGCACATAGACTATAAGGACTTCTGAAGTGTAAATAGTGTTCACCCTAATCCACTGTAATAAACGTCTTTTGTTCTAGTCTGCAGGCTGCTATGAGTCATTACTTTTCATTGCAACAGTTTTACACCATATGTACAACTTAATGGTATTCATATCATCAAGTCCAATCGGTATTGCATTTTTGGAGGACTGATATGAGTTGATATAGTAAGCTTGGGTAACATTTTGAAATAGATGAGTTTTGAGACAGGTTATTTAACGTCACTGTATGTCTAACAGTTACCGGTAGTCATGCAAGTCAGACCTCTAGCTCTGTTATACTCTGGTATCTTTCACAAATAGACGCTATTTGACTCACACACCTGAGGACCAACCACAAATTTTTTTTTTGACAGCCCACTGGCAAACATGCAAGTTTTTGACTCATCTTAACCTATCAATCTCGTCCTTGAGATTGGACTTGTAATTCCCGGACAGGAAAAAACAAAAGAAAACGCTCCCTCAAGTCGGAATTCCCACTCAGGAACTCGGGGTGGTCTTCTCCACGCCGAGTTCCTCTGAGTTCAACAAGTGACGTCAAGTCAGTGTGGTTGCTCACAGTGAAATCAGTACACAAAGTAGCACTCCTTACGTTTAAATGAGTTATACTGTATATACAATCAACATATAGACATGTACACTTGTTAAATCTATAACTTTGACTACACAGATCACTGATTAGAGGAGAAATATATACACCACTCATCACAGTTAGCTAGCTAGCTTGTTGCTAACAAAAGATGAACGTGAACGTGTCCGTGTTTTTTCACCGCACTTTGTACCTTGAACGCACAGAGGTCAAAAATGTCATCTTTCTGAGCCCTGACTTCCCACTTACGAGATGACATTAGTATGGTCACGCATACATTAAGCCTGGCAGGAATCCATAATCACATATACCAAGCTTACAAAAGTAGGGTGGAATATGTACAGGGGACTAGGTAAGAGCAGAAAGAATGTGCTTTTGACTCACCAATCTCATCCTTAAGTACCACGGAAGTGCGTATGAGGCTGAGACTTTGGGCAGACAGTTCCAGAAACAAAGTGACTGGAGAAAGCACAGTAATCAAAGCTGTATGAAAGTTTGACGAAAAGTTAGCCGGCAGGTCCAAAAGTGAGGATCTGAGTGCAGGTGAGTGGGAATGAGAGGAGACAATAGGACAAATTGGAAAGAGGAAGATCATTGAGGGCATTGTGGGCAAGGAGGGAAATGTTCTTGCTAAGAGTGCTGTTTTATGGGCAGCCTGTGACCAGTGTGAAGTAGAGGTGTAATAGTGTGACAGGAACAATTGTTAGCAAGAAGACAGACAGCTAAGTTCTTAAGGATTTCTGAAAGCTTCGGATGGTGTAAGAGCTAGTGTCAGGGAGGAGAGGGTATCGTCAGTCAAGAAGGTTGGAGATAAAAGCATAGACAAAGGGAGGTGAGATTGGCAGGGTCTAGAGGTTTTTGCAGATGTCTTTTGTGGAAGACGTTTTTACTAAAAAGCTGACATGGACAATTGGGTCAAAATCTTACGCATTAGACCTAGAGGTAGCAGAAAAGGATAGAAAGCATTTGAGAGGAGCGGAATAGGCACTCGGAAACAAATTAACTGAGACAGAATATTTATTTTCTCTCAGACTGGAGTAGGAATACAAGATCTTATCTCCATGAGGACCATCAGAGTAACACGAGGTAAGTGGATGAAGCAGGATGAATGTGTAAAGTGTAAAATTGCCATGGTGTTTATTATGAGTAATCCGGGGTCAAATCACAGGCAGACAGCATTAGACTGGAATAATCCATAATCAACACTGTAAACTTTAGCGTGGATTAGAATCAGGAAGTCAGGAACCACAGGAAACTGGAGACACTGCTCAGAAACAGGCAAAACAATCGACTTCATAATGGGACTAGAACACAAAAGGTTATACTGTATATAAGCAAACTACTCAAGGCCTAAACAGGAAACAGGGGGACACAAACAGGAAATACATCTTCAAAGTAAAACACATACCAGGTGACTACAATCAGAAATAGACCAATGACAGAACAGGGGCAGAGGCGGGACCAAGACATAGCCACATGTAGCAAACTCGAAACATAAATATGTAAAAAGAGCTTGTGGCATTGGGAAATGCGTCACATGCTGACAGCAGGAACTCACGATAATCAGATATCACAACGTAAAGTATTTTAATATAGCACTTTCTCTTCATACAGCAAATGCTTAAAACTAAGCAGAAACCTGCCTTATCCTAAATGACAGTAATTTGTGGCAGGAAAATTGACAGGATAATAGATTCGCAGTGTGATATTATCACAGTGTGGCGGGTGAAAGCGGATGTGTTCGCTGAATCTCATTATTTTTCCAAAACCAAATTCAAACAAGCAATCAAAACCAGCTGGGCTCTATGAAAACAAAGAAACAAGGCAAAATATAATTCATATAGTCAAACAAAGTCTTGTATCTGGTGTAGCGAAACAAAAACACTATTTCCAGGTGTGGTGATTTTTGCTGAAATATTCATTTTTTCCCCTTCAGTTTTCTCCCTAATTTAGTCACGGCCAGTTCCCACTCATAAGCCAGCTGTCTGCTATCAGCCACTGAGGCACTGAGGGTGAAGGATATCGCATGTTTCACACTGCTGCTCATGCCGTGTCACAGGGCTGTGTAACACACTCCGAGAAAAGCACTATCCACCCTCTTCCGCATACATGACCACATAGAGATTGACAGAGAAGAGAGAGAGAGAGAGAGAGAGAGAGAGAGAGAGTATGCCACCCTTCCCACCCAGTTTTACACTCTTGGGCTCCTGGCCATGGATGGCTTTGTCAGGATTCGATCTCACAATCTCAGAATGAGAGGGGGAATGCTTTATTTGTTGTGCCACTTTCATGAATATGACCAGTGTACTTCGATGGCTTCCACAGTCACCAGATCTGAATCCATTAGTGCATCTTCGGGGTGTGGCAGAGCGGGAGATTCACAGCATGAATGCGTAGCTGATAAATCTACAGAAATCTACAACGTGGACTGGAATCTCGAAGGAATGTTTTGCAGTCCGTGCCACAAAGAAATGAGACTGCTCTGAGCCCTACTCAGTGTTAACATGTATAATAAAGTGGCCAATATATACAGTCAAATTTACATTGAAAACAGTGATTATGAGCTCAGTGACTTGAATAGGATCAGTGGCATCATCCTATGCTAAAATGTGTAAATAATTATTACACAATAAGGACGTGGTAGCAGAAACCTTTTGCTACAGAACCTGTTTTGAAAGCTAGCAAGCTAATTAGCTAAATTTAGTGATCAAGAGAAAAGTGTTTTTGTTGTTGTTTTTTATATGACAGTTACTGTTTTGCAAAGAACATGAGAATTCGCATTTAAACTTAAATACTGAAATGAAATTTGTTTCTGTTTGTGATAAATATCAGCTAGTTTATTAGCATTTATCTAGCTGCCCAGATAGCGATATGCTAACATCAGTCCACCTATAGTAAAATGCAGTAATACTGCACATGTCCTGAGGATTAAACTGAACTACAAATAGGTTGGGGCAGAGTTTATGGTTTTTATGTTTTCAGTTCATCTTGCTTGTCAGGTTGTACATCAAAAAAAGATATCAAATTATCACAATAAAGAACAGCCTTTAACTTAGTGAGATAAACACGATCATCAGGAGGTCAATACATTCTCGTATGAATTATGAAATGAAAAATGCTGTGATTTACATTTCCGTTATATTATATTACAAGTTTCACAGCACAGAGTAATCACTGTGCAGGACTCTCGAGTTCCTCCACTCCAACCTCAATACACCATGTGTTCATGGAGCTCGCTTTGTGCACAGGGGCGTCGACATGCTGGAGCAGGTTTCCAGTGAAGGGAAATTCTTAATGCTACAACCTGCAAAGACATTCAGACATTCTGGACAATTGTGTGCTTCAAACATGGTGGCAGCAGCTTGGAGAAGAAGCACATACGGGTGTGCTTTGGCCATGTAGTGTATATCAATCTCAATTTTTGCATTTTCAAGTTTTTAAAATTGTGCCCAGTTGTTGGCTAACGCATGCCCACTTATCTAAAATTAAACTCTGTTTGATGTGTATAGCACTTTTTAACAACAGGGGTCACAAAGCAGCTCCAGATCCAGATCCCGAATGAGCAAGCCATAGGTGAAGGTAGTGAAGAAAAACTCCCTGAGATGTGAACATGAGGAAGAAAACTTGAGCGGACCCAGGCTTAAAAGGACACCCATCCTCTTCTCTGTGTGTTATTATACTTCTACAACTTTATACTGCTGCAGCAAATAGTACTACGTGTGTTCAGTATGAGCATATTGTGAATATTTGTGAGTATTGTGAGACTGGGATGAGTCTTTATGATTACAGCAGCAGTTCCTAGAAGGCGCAAATCTACAGTATCAAGGTGAGACATTTTCTCATGGCCTTTCCAGGGCTCCTGCGTACATATTATTTAATAATAATAATAATAATAATAATAATAATAATAATAGTAATAATAATACCCATTTGGATTGCGGTGGAAATTCTTTAAAATATAAGAACAGCGTCTGACGGCTCACTCATGTCGACCTCTTGATCTTTTGCTCTCTTGATGCTTTGTGCCATCGCAGCGTGTCCTTGTTTCATCCACACATCTCAAAGCTTTCCTCTGTAGAAGCCAAGTTCAAAGGGAATACAGTGAAGACCTTCTCTCCTTACATTCATTTCACACATACAGCGTCTCTGACTCGGTCTCTCTCTCTATCTCTCTCTCTCTCTCTCTCTCTCTCTCTCTCTCTCTCTCTCCCTCACTCATTCTGTCCTGTCCGCTGCACTTGTGACCTGATCATTCATTCTATCTTGACTGTAACATTTGCACCAGGACAAAGAAATTGCTTCAAAAGCTCGAAGAAGAAACACATTTTTCGTGCATATATTTCCCAGCGCTCCTGTAATAGTAATTTTGTATTGCTTAGATGCACTACGGCGCACGGAGACCGAAGCGGCACTGTCGCTTTCTCCTATTTCTCAAGGTGGAGGAATAGGAGAACCGTCACAGGCTAGGAAAAGAAGAAAAATCACCAGCAACAATGACTGGATGTTTGCTGTGATGAGAAACAGAGTGAGGCTGCACTTTTCAACCCTGGAAAAGTAAACAAGCTAAAGAAGAAAGAGACTCTGAACACACATACTGACACACTGACACACACACACATGCAAAAAAACAAAAATGCCTTCAAGGATAAGCATAAAAAAGATGGAGGTCTCCTGACTGGAATGTGGCATGTGGAGCTCTTTTGTAGCTTTAAAAAAAAACTTTAAAAATGCGTCTGATATGCGTACAGCAAGTTATGAAGTACAGTCTGTCATTTGTAGCACGATGTTTTTCATACAGAATAAAACAAAAACAGGGCATGGTATTATACACTGTTAAATTACTCAAGGACATGGAGCAGAGTCACTGTTAGCACCCAGAGTTGATTATTTTCCTCGAACAGCAAGTTCCTACAGCAGCCATTTGTCAAAGCCTGCGTATTTTATTCATTAAAGAATGACGTCATGGTTTTGTCATCTTAGGGTTAAGTGTTAAGTGTTAAGTGTTAAGCCCACAACTTTGACATCAAAAAAAAAACCTGCAATGTGCACACATTCCCTAAAGAGAGTAAATAAAAAGCATGGTCAGCATGTCAGTGCCATAATGTGGCATACTGCCAAAGCATCAAGCATGCTAAACACACATACTGCACATGTTCTTACGCTCTCCATCTAACGCTACGTAGAAATAAACTAGAGTCTTTTTGATTTAAACAAACATTTGAATAAATCAGTATTTTTTTTTCTCGTGTGGGATTAAATGGCACAGCGCTACGTGATGTATGCTGTATTTAACAGCATGAAAATAATGAATTGTTTTTAAATATTATCAGTAAAAGAGTTAATACTGTGTGATATAAATGTGTTTTTATAATAATAACTTTCACAGAGAAGATCGTAATTCTAGTTTTTCCCTAAATATCATAGCTATAAATTATGATTTAAAGGAGCAGTCGTTGATTTTTTTTATACTTGTACAAATATCATTTTATATACCCTGTATGGGCCACCTAAGATCCTGAGGGCAGAGCTTCATGAACATGTGCGGGAATCATTTCAATGTCGAACTGTTAGGGACCTAATTTAAAAAAAAGAAGAATTAATGCTCCTTTAAGCCCAATTTGTTTCTTTCAAGCCCACTTCAGTTGGTATAAATGAATGAATAGCTTTATTGCACTGTTGCCTAAAGGTGATTGATTTTTATTATTACATATTATTTTATTAATGTGCCTCATTGGTACAGAGGCAAAGCTTATATACATCCCTGGCTATAAGATATAAGAGGACTGAATGAGCCTACATGCTAACATCACTGAACGTGCTTCATTCTTTTACCTACAGTCAAAGATAACAATGAAACAGGGAAATTATAGTCTGAAAATGGTCAGAGCATGTTATTTTTACATAATATAAAATTATACATATAAAAAAACCCTTCTGCGTTTGCTATAAAAGTATGGCGTGAACAGGAAGTAGCTGAAGGTGAGAGTGAAGGTCAGATGCAGAGTGAAAGCAGAGCTGCTTAAGTTCAGCTACTGCCGTAAATCCCACGGGCTTACATGGTGCGTTGTGTACTTTTCAAATATTTCACAGTATTTTACATTTTAAAATGTGCATGAATGAATTAATAAAACTTTCAGAAGAGACTAATCTTTCATATTTCATATATTTCAACAGTAGATGTTCTATAAAAATCAAACCAATATATACTAAACCTATTTAAAACCGATTTCGACCTTGGGGCTGTGCTTAACGGGTACGTTTACTCCGATCAGGGCATCTGCAGGCGTGAGATCGTGACATTTAATGCTTTTTAAGGCAAAATAAAAGAAAAAATTAAGATCAAACAATTAATCAGCTGGTTTATAAAACTGAAGATACCAAAAATCAATACTATCAAATCAACACCACTAAAGCTACTTGGACGCCTCTGGACATGTTTATTTTATTATTAATGTACATTTATGTATTTTCTTTTGTAAATAATGTAATACATTTATTATGGGTATAGGACATACACAACGAACATAGGCTTATTCCAAATATTCTGAATTAAAATACAGATGAACTACTTAAACTGCAAAGCATCGTGTAAACACATTGAGTGTTAAGATTTAATAACATTTTATAAGGAACTTTAGGGATAAAACATTTTAAAGAAACGATCCCTATAATATGACACAGTAAAAGTATTGTGATGGCATGTGCCTTAATTCTGCTGCTTTTTTGTCAAACTGTGCCTCAAGATTGTTCAGCTTTTCTTTGGTCTGCATCCTTTCTCCTCTGTGTTTGCACACTGCTCTCTTTTTCCCTTCTTTTCTGGTGAAGGTATAAACGGTACTGAGATGTAGCTAAAGCTGCAGAATTTAGTAGTTCTGTAGTCAGTGGGATGTTGGGAACCCCCCTACAAACAGCAATATAATCACACACCAGCCGCTGAGCAATAACAGGTTGTTCCTTGATGCTTCAATTCTCTACCTCTTTGTTAAATGTGAAGCACCTCTCAACCGTTCCCTGCCCGTGGGACAGAAGTAGAGTTTCTGACAAAACGCCTAAAGCTCCGGGTAGGACTGACTGAGGAATCCATGTAAGAACACATCTAGTATTGTGTCCACGGGCTAAAAGGAAGAGAATTACTCAGTGTTTGCCTCAGGAGACAGGAAATCTTCAAATTGCTGGGCAATCTGGCCATAGCACAGCCAATAATAACAATATATAATCAGAGTAATGAAACATTACATTTTCATTCATCACTGCTCTATTTGAAGTGAAGTGAAGTGACTTTGTGGTGAGCCATACTCGGAATTTGTGCTCTGCATTTAACCCATCCAAGTGCACACACACAGTAGTGAACACACACA
>JAKKZN010012633.1:0-11115 GCA_033441825.1 Pangasius elongatus | reverse complement strand
GCGACCTGTTTAAGAAGATCAATAACCAGAAAGGACTTCTCTTCCCTGAAGAACAGGTCAATAGAGGGATAAATCGCATGCCGTTCTTTTTTTTTTTTTCACCCGCCCGCAGCACGCTCATGTTCTGCAGCTCAAAAGCCATGAGCCATATAATCAAGTTTTGCAGCAATGAGCTTATCCAGTGCTGGTGCTCATCATCCTGTCATGAAATCCTTAGTGTACTCACTCATTCTTTAAGCAGTCAAACAAGCTGTAAATAGGTTTGGGGAAAAAAGGGAACGCAATTAACACCCCGATCCAGTACGCACCAAAAGGGAAACAAATCACACACACTCCTGAGTGGCTTTTAAAAATGTTAGAAGTGTGCTTTTGGTTGAGATCTGTGCAAAAAACAAACAAACAAACAAAAAACGTTCAGCAAAACGTGTAGTTTTCAGAAGTATATAAATCAGAAAATGCCAGTTTGAAGCCACGCGAAGGGTTTTGCAGGTCGCGACACGTATTTAACTTCCTTCGTTTTGATTCGTTTAAAAAAAAAAAAAGTGATTCATTAGATTTTAGAAATTTCAGCAATCCTGTATGATAACCAGGAAAAAAAAAAGAACGAATGAAAAGTAGTAGAAAATATCATGATGTCATGACATGACAAGCAACACTAAATCTTGCATTACGTGCACGTGTAATGCCACATCAGTAGAATAGGTTTGGTTTCGGTTGCTCGTCTGATACACTCTCTCTCTCTCACTCTCTCTCTCTCTCTCTCTCTCTCTCTCTCTCTCTCTCAGGTTCTAGGCTGTAATACGTACAAGTCTTTCATTCTTTGAGCCTCACTCATTACGCTCTCTTCCTCCTGCAGATACTTGACTGGTTTGTGCAGATATGCCTGGCCCTCAAACACGTCCACGACCGCAAGATCCTTCACAGGGATATCAAGTCCCAGGTACTGCTTAGAGCCTCGTACAGAAGCAGCTGCAGGGCTAATGAGTGATAATCGAGTCTTTTAGCATACAAATGAAGCAACTTTTTTTTTTTTTTACATATATATTTATATATAAAGACATGTCTACATGCTTGTGTTTTTTTTTTTTTTAAGAATATTTTCCTGACTAAGGATGGTACAGTACAGCTAGGGGACTTTGGGATTGCCAGAGTTTTAAACAGGTAAGATGGTGTTTGATATATAATATATATATATGCTGGTTATGAGTTTTATGTCATGATGTGTTTTGTGCGCAGTACCGTGGAGTTGGCCAGGACCTGCATCGGCACGCCGTACTATCTTTCTCCTGAGATCTGTGAAAATAAACCGTACAACAATAAAAGGTAGCGTGTCTCGAAACGTATGTGAAAGGTCAGCTCGTTGTTTATTATACATCACAAGGACTATAGATAATATACATACACACATACACTTATTGTATGCCGAGTCATCATGATCCGAGCTGCGCACGTGTAAAGTGTCTGAGCATCACGTCAGTCACGTCTCCGCTCTTTAGTCCTTTTCTCAGCGTAACCTGATCAATCTGGCACACAGGTCACTTCACCGCTGGTGCCGTGTCGTAGGTTATTGTTCCGGTTTCTTTGAATAACAACAGGAGCGATGAAAAAGCACATAATGAACATAACTTATTTATGAAAGTGAGTTTCTTTTGTTTGTCACAGAAATGTAGTTTGATTTTGGAGCTCAGTAAGCCAGTGTTTGGATCCAATCACTGGAGCAAACCACTCGCAGAGAGAGAAAAACGAATAGTGCGTCTTGTATTATTATCACGTTAACCAACTCGGATTTCGTCCCGCGAGCATGGTTGCCAGGTTCTGCGTATAAACACTTCAGATTGGAGATACTGAAAATCAGAAATGCGCAGCAAACTTGTTCAGCTTGTCGTTGAGGAAAAAAAATGAGTCGAACTTGTCTCACGCCTGAACATTTCGGGCGAGTCTCAAGTCTTTTAGTGCGACTTTTGAAGTTGTTGATGGGGTGTGAATTTAGCCGAAACCTGGCAACCCTCTGCACGAGCTCTCGCATGCCGTCTCTTAAAACCGCACACGAAAGTAAAACCTCGTGCGACTTCAACTTAGCGTTTTTCGAAAAATGTTTTCCTTAAAATCTCTTTCAGTGTCGGTGTTTCTCACGTCGTCGTCACGAGCAGAAAGAGAGCGAGTGAAGGAACGATTGCGCTGCTTATCCAAAAAAAAAAAAGAAAGAGAAAAAATCGATATTCATTTATTTAAAGCGTTTTCAGTGCAGTCGTGTCCCTTGCCGAAAAAAAAAAAAAAAGAAAGAAATAGGTTGCGAGTTGCAGTTTTTGCAGCTGGACAGAGGGATGAGAACCACCTGAGGAAGAAAACCTCAATTTAAAAAAAAAAAAAAAAAAAAAAAACAACCCCAAGTGCCACAATGCTCCAGCTCTTTAGCTGCGTATCGGATTAAAGTCACGCTTCCTGTCTCTCAAAAAGCTGTTTTTCTTTTCATAACTCACAACAGGTCTTTGTGCTTTACATGTGTGTGTGTGTCTGTGCTGAAAACTTGTATTGTTTTGTTTTTTTCTCTCTCTCTCCCTCTTTTTCTCTCCTGTCCCCGTGTCTGCTAGTGATATTTGGGCCTTGGGATGTGTCCTGTATGAAATGTGCACACTTAAGCATGCTGTAAGTATAAAACAGTCCCTGCAGACTAGTCGCTGATGGGGTGTGTGTGTGTGTGTGTGTGTGTGTGTGTGTGTGTGTGTGTGTGTGTGTGTGTGTGTGTGTGTGTGTGTGTGCGTGTGTGGTAAATTCAGCTCTGTCTGTGTTATGGCTTTCCCACATTTTGATCCTGTCAAAACAGGAATTTGGCTTCCTAGGTGTCGCTAATTAAAGCTCTAATGAAGCTCTAGGGAAGCTCTTTGAATTCACCGCTGAAGATGTTCTTTGCACTCACGTGACAGCATCTCACGCTTGTCTGATGCCGTTCAAAGCGAACGTCCCCCGGTGATCTGATCTATATTTCTGTACCCCCCCCTTCCCAAGTTCGAAGCCGGGAACATGAAGAATTTGGTGCTGAACATCATCCGAGGTTCGTACCCACCGGTGTCGGTGCATTACTCTCAGGACCTGCGCGCTCTCTTGGGCCTGCTTTTCAAACGCAACCCGCGGGAGAGACCCTCTGTCGGCGCCATACTGGACAAGCCGTTCCTCGCCCGCCGAATCCAGAAGTTTCTCTCTCCGCAGGTTCGACCCGCACTTTCTTTTCTTTTCTTTTCTTGAACATATAAAGGTTTAAATTGAAGCGGTCCAGGTGTTATAGCGGAGTAGGATTTCCATCGAGTTGAATTGTTCTTCAGTTCTATCAGTGGCATATTTGGTAAAATACTTAAAATTTAATTTACATTTAACGTCGCGTTTTTAACAATCGCCTCCTGACAAACCTGTGTGAAGCTGCTTTGGCAAAACTTTTGCGTAAATGTTTCTCACGACAGGCCGATTGTGTCCCTGTGCTCTGCTCTGGTGTGTACGCTGCTCTTTAAATATCCTTAGCCTAAGGAACGGCCTTCAGGAAAGCGTCATCTGTGCGTTTGTTGTGTTTCAGCTCATCGCTCAGGAATTCAGCCAATCACTTCTCGTCAAACAGCCCAAAACAAGCGTCGCCCAGGGAGCACCAGGTAAACGCACTCCGCCGCTCGGCCACGCGCACGTATCACGTACAGATCCGCAGCATTCGGACGTCTGAATGACCAGCCTTATTTTCCCTAGAACAGCTTGTTATTCCTTACAGCGTGATCGATATTGCCTTGTTATAGCAGCTGTGCCAGGTAGTACATTTAACAAGCATAGCAGCACTAAAGATCATTTAATTCTGGCATTGAATTCCCAGCCAAGCACCCTGTCCCTGGTCCGGCATCCATTACCCCTGCCCAGAAAATCACCAAACCAGCTGCCAAATACGGAGTGCCTTTAACAGCGAAGAGACCTGCCGACGCCGTGCGGAAGCCAGCCGATGCAGCCAGGAAGCCAGTGGAGAGGAAGCCTGGGGTCCGACTTAGACAGGTGTGGCTTTTTAACCTGCCTTAAATACAGACTGATGCACAGAATTCAGCAGCAAGCACTCCCGCCCCTTTTCAGCAGTGCATAAGTGTTCATAAGTATGAGTGAGGTCATATCTCAGATGCCTAGATTGTGTGTGTGTGTGTGTGTGTGTGTGTGAGAGAGAGAGAGAGAGAGAGAGAGATGTCTGATCCGCACCGGTGTCGTGTGTTGTCCAGGCTCCCCTTCCAGCAGCAGTTCAGAGGAGAATGAGTCGAATGGAGGAGGAGAGGAGGAAGCATGAGGTACCCCAGAGAAAAGCCCCTTACTCCCCGTGCCCTGTACTAACACACACTACTTCCTCTCCTTACTTTTCTAACTGATCGGAATGACGCTTTTCCCTTTCCGGAAGCTCAAATTGGCCAAAATTCCAATTGACTTCCATTGAAAATTTTGGACCGTTATAACTCCGAAATCTTCCATACTACATTCATCAGCCCTTCAGGATGTCGTGACACATCAGGCTGTGTTTAAGTCCGATCTAACTGATCAGACTCACGGTTTTCCCGTAGCTGACGATCAGAAAGCCCCAAAACCCCACAGACTTAGACTGAGGGGAAGGTCTCAGAGCCGGCCTCAGAATGTTCAGGATTTCAAAACACACACACACATACACACACACACACACACACACACCTCTATCAGTGCAGAAACTCTCTCTCTATCCATCTGCCTATCAATCTACCAGTAACACACACACACACACACCTCTCTATCAGTGCAGAAACACTCTCTCTGTCCGTCTGCCAATCAGTCTACCAGTAACACACACACACACACACACACACACACACACCTCTCTATCAGTGCAGAAGTACTCTCTATCCATCTGCCTATCAATCTACCAGTCACACACACACACACACACACACACACACACACACACACACACACGCACACTCCTCTCTATCAATGCCAAACACTCTCTCTATTCGTCTGCCTATCAATCTACCAGTAACACACACACACACACACACACACACACACACACACACTCTGTCTGTATTTGTCAATCTGCCTGTATCACTCTCTTACCCCTTCTGTCCTCCCACTAACACTCTCTCCATCTATCTACTTGTCACTCGCTCACTCCATCTGACTCTTTACTATCACTCTATTTGTCATCTTTCTACCAGTATCTAGCTGTCACGCTTTCTTTCTTTCTTTCTTTCTTTCTTTCTTTCTTTCTTTCTTTCTTTTTCAACTTCAAACGATCTTCAAGCTTATGAAACAGTCTCAGTCTTTCAGTCTTTGTCGATCCAACATGAACGTCTGTGGCGATGAACTTTACCTCTGTAGTCGTAAGCTCTGTATAAGAGCTTCACCCAACATTCTGACGCACCTCTCTGAGTCTCTCATCCCCTCTCAGCCGTGTTGTTTTCAGACGTGCAGAACAGACTAGAGCAGCGGTTCTCAAAAGTCTTGCCTGCTTTCATGGCAAAACAAATTCCACAGACCCCTCAGTACAGATTGATTTTTACCACCAATATTAGTCTCATTGTTTGTTTAAATGCGTACAAGGATTTCTTTTAATTGGAAATTTGATTGTGCTCCGTCAGAGCAAAGTTCATTTTGATTAAAATTGCCATCAGGTCCAAGTTAACTGACATATGACATTATTTATATTTTTCTGAGGTTTGGTTTAAACCCATTCGGTTCAGGTGACCAGTCAAACAGAATAATAAGTCTAAAAACTAATACAGCATTTTATCATGGTGGTGGCTTTGATTTTCACCAATGTAACTTTTTTTTTTTTTTTTTAAAGCTGGACCACTAGCTTTAGCTTTAGACCCCTGGGGTTCTTCGGACCCTGTTTTGAGAACCGCTGGTCCAGAGGATCGGTTTATGTGCATGATGAGGACTAATCCTTTGCCACATCTTCACAGATGAAAGACCTGGACGTTGGTGCGACGTTCAAGCAGCTTCTCACCAACCCTCAATTTTTGATTTTTTAATTTTATTTATTTTTTTTTTTTATGAATGAATCATTTGATGTACTGTTCTGCTCAATACTGATTTATTAGTAATTTATTTATTTATTTATCTATTCATTAATATCCATGGTTTGGCAGAGGAAACTCATATTTAGTGCCATTGTTTCATGTTTTTTTTTTTTTTTTTTTTTTTTTTTTCCTTCCCCCAGTAAGGTTCCATTTTACCAACATTCTACTTCTCTTTGCGGTGTTTTCCTGCTTCAGTGCATATAAAATCACCTTAACGTCATTCCTCTCCCCTCTTCGTTGACTCTTCGTCAGTTCCCAGTCAACTACCAGTGCCTTCACCCGTCTCCCCTCAAATTCTATTACTCCTTTTCTCCCCCGTCTTCTTTTCTTTTCTCTCCCGTCGTCTTGCAATAATTTAAATGCTTTCAAATGTTGGTCATCTTGACGGGGAAGAAGAGGAAGATTATCTTCCCAATGCTGTATGTGCTAAAGCCAGTAACCGGGTCAGTTCATAGTTTTGGGAATGCGGTTGTCATCTTATTCTTGAACCGGTGTTCTGATGACAGGAAGGAGCGAGGAAAAAAAGGCTGGAGCTGATGGAGAGGGAGAGGAAACAGCGAGAGCAGGTTAATCTTTATTTCTCCAGTCGCTCTGCTCAGACTGCCTTACTGTCTTTGCAGGATTTGATGATGGAATGTTTAAAGGGATTATATGCTTTTTAAAGTAAAAGCATCTTCATGACTCGTTCTGTTGTAGATGTTTCTGCTGAAGGCTGCTCAGATGAAAAGATTTGAGAGGGAAAAGGTGAGTATGTGTATCCGGCTCGATCACAGTACCTGCATTACACCTGAGGAAGGACGAATAACATATTTAAGATCAAATTTCTCTTCACGTCAGCTTAACAGGATCAACCGTGCACGAGAGCAAGGCTGGAGGACCGTCTTAAGCTCCAGTGGAGGCAGTAGTCCAGAGAGGAAGGTACCGTACGGCTTCTCTCCTTCTTAATCAGCGATCGCTCGAATCACTTGCTCAGGAAATCCGAGCCTAGCGTAGCCTAGCCTAGCGATGCTGAAATATCCACTGCCATGAAATTCTGTTTGCCTGCTTGTGCTTTTCACATTCCTTCCTTTCATTTTCCTTCCTGGTTTAGTTTTTTGGGGGTGGAGGTATGGGAGTCCCTGCTACTCCAGCGCCAATCCCGTCTCCTCTTCCCGGACACGGCAACGTCCCACCTTCACTGCCAGGTCCAGTCCCGGGATCCAAAGCTTCAGGGGACGCCATCCCAGCAAAGTACGCTAAAGCGAAGCAGGAAGTGTGTTAAACGAGAGTGTCTGTTTGAACCGAACATGCGAACAAGTACCTGCATGCATGAAATGAGAGAATTCTTCTTCGGAAGTCTTCTTGCAATGATTGATTTAAATGCTTTCGAATATTAATGATGGTCTGTTATTTGAATAAAGGGCCGCACTAGACCCTGGCATGCCTAATGGGCACGCCTGCCTCTCGGGTCATCAGTCTGTCAAGAGCCAGGCACGGAGGACAAGTCTCCAAAATGAGAACGTAACTAAAAATGAATACGCCAACAGGTCTGGGTGCTTTTAAATTTAGACACTAATCTGCTTTGGCATTTCGGCGCTTTGTGTGTTGTTTTTTTTTAACTGTCTAATGGCTGTCTAGGCTGCGAGCTCAGGTAGCAGCAGAGCGGGCCAAACAGGTGGAGGAGTTCCTGCAGCGCAAACAAGAAGCCCAGCTCAACAAAGTCCGTGCTGAAGGCCAGCTGGTAAGAACCTTTTTATTTTCGCTGTAATATTGAGGCATAGATATTAGTGCCTTGTAGTGACCGTATAGCTTCTGTTGACTTGAATGGCAAACAGGGGGCCCGGCAAAACCTGGCCGCCATCTTTGCGACTCGGACAAACTCTTCCCGAGGCAGGAGACCCAGGGTCAACAAAGAGGAGGAGGTAGGAGGGTGGATACAACCAAAAAGCTCCTCCTTACCCCATTTTATTTGACTCATCCACCTTTCTCAACCCCTCCCCCCATTCATTTTTCCCTTTGGGCTACGCCCGCAGGATGCACAACGGTATTAACCAGGATTGCACTGATCCACTACCATCAGTGTAACAGCGTGCTTTCACACCTGATGGCCTGAATCAGAGCCAAATTCGCTTTTCTGTGTATGGTTTAGTTTTCAGTTTTGGCTGGAGAGTGTATAAGGCTAGAAATGTAGTAATTATAGAGATATAGATTTCATGCAAATCACCCGAGCATAGCGAACATGGAGCCTGGGCTCGATAAATGAATACATTAGAAGCTAATAACTAGCTTAAAATATTTTGTCTTGTAACCCGTCCTTTTTGTTTGATTCACCTCCAGCAGTCAGGTTGATTCAGGGATGAATCGCTTTCTCACCCTGAAAAAGCTGCTTACTTAATCACAGCCCTTGTTTATCGGTTGCCACATTGCTGTGTTTGTGTAACTCCGCTTCTGCACCCACGGTGGATTTGCCTTGTGCTGTTTTTGGCAGGAATAAGGTCCCGAGGTGCTGATTTTTTTTTTTAATTCCTCCTCACATGTTCACTGTCCAAGCCCTAAACCATTTCTCAGTGTCGTGTCCTGTTTGTGAGATCATACCTCATGAGCGCATGCACGTTGGCTTCTTTCAGTTACTCCCGTTCACTTTGCCTCGATAATTCCTCTCCTCTCACTACGTTTTCCATCGCGGCATGAAATGTCTTTCGTGAGTCATACGTGTGTGCGCGTAACACGGTGCAGGATATGACGAGGTATTCTTTAGTGCTTATTGAGTGTGATCTGTCCGTGGAACCCGCAGGAGTATTTGGCCCGGCTGAGGCAGATCCGACTGCAGAACTTCAACGAGCGCCAGCAGATTAAAGCTCGTCTCAGAGGAGAGAAGGTATACGCGCGCACGTCATTTCACGTCTGTCTTTATCGCCTTTGCAGCGATGCTGTAACGTTGTGTCTGGGTGCCTTTTTTTTTTTTTTCTTTTTCCCAGCATGACAGTGAGTGTTCAGACAGTCAAGAGTCGTGTGAGGAGTTGGAGCTCAGGAGGAAAAAGATTGAAGCTCTGAAGGTCGGTGATTTCAGAATAATTCACTTTACAATTTAGAATATATTTTTTTACTTTTTATTAATTAATAGTCAGTGGTTGTGACTGTTTCTTGGCAGGAATGGTTCTTGAATTTGCTGTGTGTGTGTGTGTGTGTGTGTGTGTGTGTGTGTGTGTGTGTGTGTATTCATTCGTGGCAGGCGCAGTCGAAGGCCCGTGCAGCTGTCCTGAAAGAGCAGCTAGAGAAGAAACGCAGAGAGGCTTACGAGAAAGAAAAGAAAGCATGGGAAGAGCATGTGAGTTAAGACAGCACTCTCTGAATCACTCTGCATGTCTGTTTCATTCTCTCACTCGCTCCGTCTCACAATTTCGACAGCTGCCTAGATAACTTTCAGCCGTGTCACTTTATACACTTTTAAACAGCTTTTTGAAAACGTCGCCTTCTGAACTTCCCACATATCTGCTTTAAACAGCTCGCCGCCCGAGGGGTAAAGCTTGAAATCGGACCATCGAAAGGAGCCGCAGCTCCTCCTCAGCCTGACCACGCCCCTCAGGATGCCATCACTAAAGCCACACCCTCTTCCAGACCCACCACTCCAGCCATCTCTATGACCGCAGCACTGAAGGATGTGGGCGTGGTCAGTCCTCCCAGCCAGGAACACATTCACACTGTTAACCATTTATTTCATTTGTTGAAATGTTTTGGCGTCAGCAGAAAAGCCAATGTGCAGAATTCGCTTTTGAAGCTTTAGTAGAATTAATTTGAATATATGAATTTTAAAGCACATCCAAATCCTTCCATCATAATCCGTTCCTTGAGAACTGTAATTTATAGAGAATATTTTTTTGTATTATTTTTAATGGGAAGCAACAACAGCTTGCTAAATATCACTTTCTTCTGTCTTTTTAATTTGAATGGAATTGCACCAGTGTAAAATATTATATTACTGTCATTTATTACAATGAGTATTCATAATACAAGCAAGTTGTATTTATAAAAAAAAATTTTTGCGGTGATTCCATAAACCATATACACAGTCTGTAGTCCAGTTAAGAGACTAATTCTGGGCTTATGATCCAGTCAGGATAAGGAGGCGTGTCTACTCGCCTGCCAATCACGCTTGTCCATTCAGAAAGCTCTTCCTCGTGCCGTAGCATTCTAGCATTGTAGCCTAGGCATATATATATATATATATATATTTATTTGGCACAATGCTGTATTTGATTCGGTTTGAAGTTTCAAAAGCTAACTCAGTTCACCCAAATGTTGAGGCCCAGAGACTGAAATCTCGAGGGGAAAACAATGATCCTATTTCTTTTCCATAACACTTTGTTCTCCTGTCTGTAGACTGCACCTGGGCAGAATTTCCCAGTGAAGGAAGATCCCTCAAAACCTGACACATCAGATGTTCAGGTAGGTAACATGCACCTTCCTGCACCGAAAAGAGATATCCAGTTTGATCTGGCTCTTTTTTTTTCCTTTACTTACCTCTGCAATGTCCATTCCTGTTTAAATAAGCTTTTGTAAAGTAAATGCGTGTACTCTACTGTCTTCAGAGCGAGAGGAAGGAGATTCTGCGCAGACTGAATCATAATTTAAAGGCTTACCCTTCGAAGGAAGAGGACCAGCAAGAGACGGCACCTCTCAGCGAGCCTGGCCCCGCCCCTCAGCCCTGCCAGCCAGTCACAGATGAGAGACCACAAACCGGGGGTGATAGACGCAGATGGGAGACTGGAGCTCCTCCTGTACTCTCAGTGGCACAGTGCACCCTGGAGGACACGTGTAGCACCATGGCAGGTACTAAAGGCAAGACGTCCGACATTTTGAAGTGAAAAATCCGCAGATTTGAAAACTGTTTCGTTCCTTCATTCTTTTCGTTCTCTCCTATCAGTGTCTCAGGCAGCATCTTCAGAGGCGAGTCCAGTCTCTGGTGCTGACAGGAAGAAGTGGCAGCCCGGCGACGTCCCGCTTGCTGTGGCTCATCAGACTCTGGAGGACACCAGTATCACTACAGCAGGCGAGTCTCTACCTGTACACGTGC
>JAKKZN010011524.1:0-10111 GCA_033441825.1 Pangasius elongatus | reverse complement strand
TTCTTATAGCCTAGACCATCTTTGTGGAGAGCAACAGTTCTAATTCTGAAATCCTCAGAGAGTTCTTTGCCATGAGGCGCCATGTTCAACATGCAGTGGTCAGTATGAGAGGATTGTACTCAAAGCACCAAATTTTAACTGCTCTAATACAAGATACACAAATTTGTATGGTCCTGTTAAGCAGACAAAAACATGAACATGATGAATAGGACATGTGGCTTTGCATGGTTAAATGACGTACAGCTGTTATCACTTCGGGTGTACTCACTTTTGTTGCCTGTTATTTAGACAATAATGGCTGTATGTTGAGTTATTTTTAGAGGACAGTAAATCAGTACTGCTATACAAGCAGCACGTTGACTACTCTAAAATATATCCAAATTTCATTTCTATAGTATTGTCCATTGAGAAGATATACTAAAATGGTTGCTGAAATGTGAGGGGTGTACTCACTTTTGTGAGATACTGTATATGTTTGGCATTCAACATATGCACGTGAATATGAAGAAAATCATCACTTCCAAAGCATTAACAATGGTTTTTGTTTTTTGTTCATTTTGGCTTACACTAACATGTATACATAACATTATTAAAATGTTAATATGCGAGGCCCATTTTTTGTAAAGAAATCATCTTCTTGCTTTTTCTATTGTCTTCCATTACATGTTTGCATGTTTCTCCTATTCTATGTTATTAATTTAAATATAAATGTACTATGATCAACCATTCAGTAATTCTCTTTTAATGAAGTTCTTGGGGCATGTTGTAAAGTATCTAGTCAGGGGCACTTTTTTAAAATAGGTATTACATATTCAGGTTCCTTTTTAAAAATGTACAATGCAAGTTTTACTTAAAACTTAATAATCAATTCTCATGGAAATTGAAATAAACTTCAGGCAACCATATACTAATATTAATTATTCTGTCTTATGACTCTTGTGAGAACCAACCCCCTACTGATATGTTTTTGGGAGGTAGGAGAAACAGGAGAACTCAGGGGGAGCCCACTTGGGTAGAACATATATGAAAGTCCAAACAGACAGCAACCTGAGACAGCAATCCTACGAACTGGGGACCCTGGAGCAATGAGGTAGAATCACTACCACTGCACCACTATGTAGTCTGTTAACTGTATATACATTAAACAGTTAAGTTATATTCAGTTCTCTTACCCTGCATGGCTCAGTCTGACTGATGAGAGCCAATGTAGTTAGGCTATTACAAGAACACACACTGTGTGTACTGTTGGTCTGTGTGAGGTAACACGTGTCCCATTCCTTTCTCTCCAAGTCCATACAGAAGAGAAAGGCCTCAGGGTCTACATTCTAGCCAAAGGAAAAGAAAGAAAAAGTAAAAGTCTTTAAAAACCTGAGAAGTGATTATTAAAAACATTGTGAAGATTAAAATGAATCAATTATTTATTACATTCTAAATAAATAAATAAATAAATAAATAAATAACCGTGATGTGTTTGAGGATGAAGTTGGCTGGTTTGTTGAAGTGTGTATTGCTGGTTTTGGGAAGTGTTGTGGACACCACCATGGACATCATGGTGGTTTTAACTGCACTGGTAACTGTGCTGAGAAAGAAGTCTGTCATATTTATGTAACTCATGAAGGCCACCGCAGCTGATCCTGAAGATGAAATTAAATTGAAATAAAAATTTATTTTTTTAAATACTTAATTACAATCATTTCAGTTGCTGCACTTTAAAGCTATCAAGTTCCATGGACAAATTATATACAATGAAATTCTATACACCCCTAGTAAAATGGCAGGTTTTTGTGAGGTAAAAAAAAAAAAGAAACCAAGATAAATCAAGTCAGAACTTTTTCTACCCTCAGTGTGAAATTGCATTGAACAGGTTTGGGCCCCTTAGTTCCAGTGAAGGGAAATTGTATTACTACAGCAGACAAAGACATTCTATACAATTGTGTGCTTCCAACTTTGTTGCAAACGTTTGGGGAAGAACCACATATGGGTGTAAATTTCAGATGTCCACATACTTTTACATGTGTATTATACATGACAAAGTGTTAATGCCTGTAATGAATAGGACTCAGCGATGTATGAGGAAATAAGTGCATGTGGTTTATTAAAAAACAGTCCACAGTCCCAAATCGGTAATCAAACATAATCCAGGGCCATACACATATTCTATCCACAGAATATCAAGATCTAACAAGGTAAATCCAAAGAATGTCAAACACAAAGAACAAAAGCACAGCAAGATATAGACCTATAAATGGCTCAGAACTTGCACAATGGATGATATTAGTAAGGCTTCACAGTTATAAAGTGAAATGATTATCTTTATATAATCCATGAACAGGAACAATTTTTGTTTAGTTCACCTAACTGCCCAGTCCATCTGTATTAAAATGATTATGGAGCCTCATTCCGTTACTGCCTCTTATTTATTACGCCCATATGTCAGCCAAATAAATGCTTTTATCCCCTCAAACTAAAGTGTAAATAATATTTATACTTTAACACTCTTTTGAAGCACTATGTGTACCTTCTACAACTTTCCCAAAGTGCTGTTACTAAAAACAATGTAGGACATGCAAAATATGGATTGAAAATTATACAGTGACACAGTATCTTAAGCAGTCAATACATAATGTTAATCGATGTTGTTTTCTCTTCTATTTAAAGAAAAGTTGCATAAAAGCTCCAATATCATCTTAGATGTTTTGACATAAGCTTTTCATAAATTCTCCAGCATTGCTTTATAAAATATTTATGGAATGCTTATGAATGTGTTACAAAGGCACATCATCAGACTGTCTTTGGCAACCTTGCTTGACCCTGTAAATAGGTTGTGCTCCAGTTGTCCTTTTTGGCTTTTATGAAGCTGTTGGTGTAGCCATAGAGTTGCATATCTTAATGAAATGGTATTTACTTCTAATTTGTGAAGGTTCAGTTACACAAAAATTCCATTTCTTATGAACGTTTGGATAGGCAATTACGATGGCTGAATAGCGACAACAGTTACCCTTTAATGATGGACCATTAGTGATTAGTTCCTAAAATAAGATGCTAAAGCCAGGCTATTCTTAACAACACTGTAAAAAATGACTGTAGATTTTACAGTAATTTACTGGCAACAGGGTTACCAATGAAGTACTGTAAAGATTTACAATAAACAACTGTATGATGAATGGCTAATGCCAGAACAGATGAGACACATTGGTTATGAACTTGATGCAGGTAGAATAAAGCCATATTTGTCTGCCCATTAGTCTTTAAACGATCATCGTCACCTTTTTTAAGAAGCAATGTCATCAGTTCACGAATCAGACAAGTGAGGGTAAAAAAAATGAACTATGAAAGTAACATTCTGTCTTTTTCGAATGTCTAGCACTGTAGCAAGTCTCTGGTAATTTACATAAATGCATGTCATTGGCCACAAAAGAGGACCTGCTAAAGGAATCGCAGTGGTTCATGTTTAGAGTTGCTGACGTATGGCCATATTTTTTACCATATGTTTATCAGCTCTGCTACAGGCCTCAGTTAAATCAGATGATCAGATGTTGTTGTTCTGTTTGTTCCTTTTTAGACAGAGATGCAATAGAAAAGACACACTTCCCTGTTCAGACAAAAGACTCAGCATATAGACTATATTACTCCTCCATTGCTGAATCATCTCACACTGTACAGGATTCAGCAACTAGGCTAGTTCTGCTTTTCCCCCGTACTTCCTTTTTCTGATCACAGCCTTGAATTCTCATTGACTTTATATTGACTTGGCACTCTCAGGCATACTATTAATATGCATGGTGAAGAAGGGTGCAGCACAAGCCATATTCTGAATTTACATTTACATTTGTGGCATTTGGCAGACGCCCTTATCCAGAGCGACTTACATTTCTCTCATTTTATACAACTGAGCGGTTGAGGGTTAAGGGCCTTGCTCAAGGGCCCAGCAGTGGTTGCTTGGCGGTGCTGAGGATTGAACTCATGACCTTCCAATCAGTAGCCCAACGTCCTAACCACTGAGCTACCACTGCCTTTTTTTTTCGCCACATGTAGCTTTTATAAGAAATGTTCAGCCAAAGTGGGCAGGTTTTCACAATCTTAAATCCAGCAGCTTTAACTACTTATTAAAATGAACAGGAAATTATTACATTTATTTGAATTTTCATGTTAAGAATGTTTGTCTCTCATGAGTGATTCAAAGCCCTCCCGCCATTGTGCTGTTGTGGTTATCCCTGTGGTTGCAGAGTGCTTTTCAATTCCATTTGCCAGTAGGTGGTTGTATCCTAAATGACTCACCGTTTTGCTTGGTTACAACAAGCAACCACCTTGGTTATGCTGTGCATAACATTTATTTTTCTCACTGACAGGCAAATAGAGGTAACTTATTTTACTGACTGGTTGGATGGTGTTTTTTTCCCCAAATTTAAATAACCTTGGGTACAACGGAGAGCTCTGACTTGAAATTATATGAACATAAGGTTAGAGGAGTAAAAATTAGCCAGGAAGAATTGTAAAGGTTACTACTGTACCTTGATTAATCTTTGAAAGTCCAACAAGATCGATATCCATGAAGGCATAGCTCAAATTAAGTGAGGGGATGTCATTTTGGTTGACATCGGGTCCAATCATGACTACTACAACCTCTGGAAAGATATAAATAAGGGTTGTTTTAAAAAACCAATATTGCTATAAAAAAAAAAAAATTCTGCTGTTCTTTTGCAGATAAATTGTTGATCTCTTTGATCAGTAACCCAGTCTACAGATTTTCAGACTCATGACTCAAAAACACATACATAGAACACGCATGCTGATTCTGATAGAGAAAGTAATCTCACCTCATTGATCAGACAAATTTAATTAGGATTGCCCTTAGATCAGTTTATTCTATTCAGATTCAGGTATATATCTAAAAATATTTTATTCCAACTGATTCCTTAGTCTCATTATTAATGGATTATTAGGCTGTATGTAAATGAGTGTGCTTAAAATCACTTCAGAGCAAGTTCATTTTAACAGTGCTGGTGATTAATAGTAGAAAAAGAAGAAATCTTTATTTGTCTCATATACATTACAGTACAGTGAAATTCTTTTCCCAGCCGTTAAGACTGTTAGAAAGTTGGGGGTCAGAGTGCAGGGCCAGTCATGATACAGTGCCCTGAAGCAGATAGGGTTAAGGGCCTTGCTCAAGGGCCCAACATTGGACGATTGGTGGTGCTGGGGCTTGAACCCTGATCAGTAGCCCAGTCCACAGTCCAGAGTGTAATCTGAACTCACAAACATAGATTTGATGCCAGGTTAATTAATTGAAATCCAAATGAACACAAACAATACTCTACTGCAATGTATAATTTGCCTTCCATGTTTTCCCAAATGATATGTCCCAGTTAATTGTAGAAGTGCCCCAACCCCCTGAGGCATAGACACTGGGCATGAGATCTTATATTTCATAACAATTCTGCAGTATTGTTTTGTGTATGATGTGAGATTATTTGAAACTGCAACTTCCTCCCCACCCAGTCACTTTCAGACACCCAAAACCTTTCAAATTCCACTTTAACCCATGGGCACAATGTATTAATTAGAGCATACAACATAACAAACTTTTATTGTATGCTCTTGATTTACATTAAACAAAATTGTGCACACTGCTTCTTATAAATTCTTATAATTTGAAGTAATTCTCATAAATTTAATTCTACTGGCATATGAAATAAATAAAGAAATAAATCTTATCCAGATATAATATGTTTAATATAGACAAATTGTTTGCTATTGTAAATAAATGTGATAATTACTATCCACCATCAGCAGCATTCAGGCTTAAAGATAATTGCTTTATTTAAAGGAGATAGCTATTAAAATAAATCTTGAGAGCTGTGCAAAAGTAAAAGCTGGCATCTTTGGAGGCATGGACTGCACCCAGTTTATTTCAGTAATCTGAAATTTAAAGTTAACCACCTAGCATGACTTAATATGATGAACGTGTAAATACCACTCATAAAGTTATATCATAGATTAAATGTAGTGTGAAGTGATGGTGATAGAAATGCAGATGTAGTGTTATACAATTTACATACCTAAACTTTTGACAGAGAAACTGATGTTGCGGTAGGTACTTGTTTTTGTCACCAGTTTAGATACCAAGGTCTCAATTGCATTCAATACCTCATTTATAATGATGTTCAGATAATTTTGGCCAGGAAAGTTGTTCATCACAGTAGTCATATAGTTCATTATTTTGTCCAGATAACGTTTCACAGTCTAGCCATCAATGTCAAAAGAAATATAGCAATGATTACATATTCAAATGTAATGACAATCCTGTTAATTAAGTTATTTATATTCACAATAAAGAAATAACAACACAAAATATGACCCACTTCCTCTGGTAATTCTGTTACACAGGATGAAAAAGAATTCAAATCCATTGTGAGCTCTGCTGTGAAATTATCCTATAAAAAATTTAATAATTTATTTCTTCAAATAGTGAAATTTCATTACCACTCATTTTGAAAAGCACAAATGTAACAAACACACAAACAAACAAATATCATTATTGATTATTTAACACCACCAAAAACAAAATAATAAAGAGACATTAATGGTAATAAGAAAATAAAATCCGAAAAAACAGTTATTTCTTAACAATCAGTGAATCATCAAGACACATTCAAACGTACCTGGAAAATGTCAAGCCATGTCAAACTGTCACACGACGAGGATTCTTTTCCTGTAAGGAATTTTTATAAAATGTGTCTGATGACATGCTTTGAAAATTATTAATGGTTTTCACAAGTACAACATGTTTAATTAAAACATTTTAATTAAAAAAAAGTGTTACACTAAAAGAAAAACTTTAATAAACATTTTTACTCCTTACTTTAAATTAAAATACTTAAAAGTACTCGTTAAAATATCAATGGTCTCTTCTTCTCTCATGAATGAATGTAACAAATCAATTGAATGGTCTCAGTATAGCATCCAGTCAAGTTCATCAGTGTAGAAAAACAACAATTAAGAATCATGCCGATTTGTCATCAGCCATGACTTTCTCATGCTACACGATAGATGGTAGATAGCACTGTAGCTATCCATGTGCATCTGAAGATGGATAATCCACTGGACTGCAGTGTGGAACATGAGGATGAGCACCCCTGGCTCCACCTCAGTAAAATGTTTCAATATGCTAGGGTGAGCAAAGACTTGTATTAAATGAGGCATCTCCTTTACCTTACCTAATATTGCTAATAACAGAATATAAGTAAAGGCGTTATACTGCATATCTGTTTTACTGAGCATCCTTGTCCCTGAATGTTGGACAAATACGAAATGGTGAGCAACATTTCTGTAGTCACAAACTCTTCTTCTCACCTGACCACCCTCACTAATACTCCTGTGATTGAAAATACAGTAGGCCTATAATACTGTGAATGAATTAATGGGAATCCCCACAACTGTGCTCCAAAATCTAGGGTAAAGCATTGTAAATGTATTTTACGAAAAAGAAGCATGGAGGACCACCATACCCCATTTTATACATTATAACAAACATCTATAAATGCACAAAATAGATGAGTTGGAGCCACAAATCACAGCAAATCATCTCGTTCGGGATTGCTGCATGATGGTAATAACCGAAACTTGGCTTCAAGCGCTAATTCCCGATGCTGCAATTCAGCTAGCAGGACACACAATCCACCGGCAGGACAGAAACAAAGACTCAGGTAAGAGCAGAGGAGGGGGACTTTGCATCTTTCTGCACAATGATTGGTGTAACAAAAGTAAAATCATAGACAAGTACTGCTCCCCTGACTTAGTAATGCTGATGGTTTTTTGTTGATGATTTTATTTACAAAGAGAGCTAACAGCAGTAATAGTGACTGCTGTGTACATTCCACCAGATGCTAATGCTAGCACAGCACTCATTCAGTTGCACGCTACCATAAATAAACACCAATGAACTCATCCAGATGGAGTGTACATCATAGCGGGTGATTTTAATCAAACATGCCTGAAAACAGTACTACCTAAATTCACCCAATATGTTACGTGTGCTACCAGAGGGAAAAATACACTGGACCATGTGTACTCCAACATAAAGAATGCCTACAGGGCTGCACCCCTCCTCCACTTAGGACAGTCAGATCAGAGAAAGCAGAAGCGCGGCAAGAGGGCGGGGGTCCATGCTAGGCTAAAAACAAACCCTAGCCGGCTGGCTCTCCCATCCATCCTGCCCTCCAATGTCTGCCCCCTGGACAATAAATTGGACTACATCTGACTCCAGCAAACTACGCAGTGTGAGTTTAGAGACTGTCTCTGTTTTCACGGAGACGTGGCTCAGCGACAGATTTCTGGACACCGCTATTCAGCTAGACGGGCTCGCTTTGTTTTGTGCCGACAGAAATGCATCTCTGTGTGGTAAGGCTCGCAGCAGTGGCTTGTGTGTGTACATCAACATGGAATGGTGCAAGAACTCGGTGCAGGTTTCTAGCTACTGCTCATCGCTGGTGGAGTTTTTGACTGTTGAATGCAGACCATTTTATTTACCACGGGAATTCACCATTGTCCTCAAAATTAGTGTGTAAATTCCCCCCAGCACTAATGCTAAGGAGGTGCTCTGTGAACTGTATCGGGCTATTAGCTAATTGCAGAATTCTCACTCTGACCAACTGTTTACTGCTGACAGAGATTTCAACCATGCAAATCTCAAGCCAGTGCTCCCTAAATTCCATGAGCATGCAACAATAGGGAAGTATGCACTAGATCTTGTTTACACAAACATCCCCGGCGCCTACCAGGGCGTAGCCCCACCCCCACCTCGGCTATTCAGACCACATCTCTGTTATGCTAATCCCAGCATGCAGACCGCTAGTCAGACGCTCCAAACTGGTTCTGAAACAGGTGAAAACATGGTCAGCAGGAGCCATCTCTGCTCTTCAGGATTGTTTTGAACACACTGACTGGCACATGTTCAGGGAAGCGGCAACTGACGGTGACTTCACCAACTTGGAGGAATATGTGACATCAGTGACCAGCTATATCACCAAGTGCACTGATGACGTCACCATCTCCAAGACCATCACCACACATTCCAACCAGAAGCCGTGGATGACTGCAGAGGTGTGTGCGCTACTGAGGACCCGAGACTCCACCTTCAGAGTAGGTGACAAGGTGGCCCTAAAAACAGTGAGGGCCAAACTGTCCCAGGCCATCAGAGAGGCAAAGCGCATGCACGCACAAAGTATCCACAACCACTTCAGGGGGCGCATGTGGCAGGGCATCCAGGCAATCCAACTACAGGACAACATCACCTGCCTGTGACAGTGATGCCTCCCTCCCAGATGCACTGAACAACTTCTACGCTCGGTTTGAGGTGCAGAATGATGTGATGGTGAGAAGTCCACCCCGCCTCCCAATGACCAGGTGCTGTGCCTAACCAGGGCCGATGTGAGGAAGACTCTACACAAAGTCGACCCGCGGAAGGCTGCTGGACCAGACAACATTCCTTGTAGTGTGCTCAGAGGATGTGCAGACCAGCAGGCGGATGTTTTCGCGGACATCTTCAACACCTCCCTGAGCAACGCCGTCATTCCGACGTGCCTCAAGGCCACCACTATCGTCCCTGTGCCTAAGAAGTATCCAGTGTCCTGCCTCAATGACTACCGTCCTGTTGCACTTACACCCATCATGAAGTGCTTCAAGTGGCTCATCTTGAGGCACATCAAGACCCTGCTGCCCCCCTCACTGGACCCCCTGCAATTTGCTTACCATCCCAACCACTCAACTGATGACGCCATCACCACCGCCCTCACCCACCTGTACAATGAAGACACATATGTTCGAATGCTGTTCATAGACTTCAGTTCAACACATTCAACACAATCATTCCTCAGCATCTGATTGGTAAACTGAACCTGCTGGGCCTGAACACCTCCCGCTACAATTGGATCCTGGACTTCCTGACTGAGAGACCACAGTCAGTCCGGATCGGGAACAGCATCTCCAACACCACCACACTGAGCACTGGGGCCCCACAGGGCTGTCTAACAGAGCAACCTCCAAGATCCCAATCAGTCTGGCTTCAAACCGGCACACTCCACAGAGACTGCCCTTTTGGCCGTCACTGAGA
>JAKKZN010008724.1:0-12462 GCA_033441825.1 Pangasius elongatus | reverse complement strand
TTCGATGTTGCTGAGCTCACCAGTGCTTTCTTTCTTTTTAAGAATGAACCCAACTGTTGATTTGGCCACACCTAAGGATTTTGTTATCTCTCTTACAGATTTATGTTGTTATTTCTGCCTAATGATGGCCTCCTTCACTAGCACTAAGATCTCTTTGGACTTCATATTAGTAGCTCCAGTCGAAAAGCTGCCAAATGCCAACTCAATACCTGATATCAACTCCTTTTATCTGCTTCATTTGTCTTGAAGTAATGAGGGAATGGACTCCCCTGGTCAAGTAACTTCTTGTCCAATACTTGGTCGGGAATCCTTTTGCAGAAATGACTGCTTCAATGCGGCGTGGCATGGAGGCAATCAGCCTGTGGCANTCGAACCCACCACCTTCAGGTTCACCTTCAGGTTACAAGTCCGACTCTCAGACCATTAGGCCACGACTGCCCCAGGCGAGTTTTCTGGCCAATTAAGAACAGGGATACCATGGTCCTTAAACCAGGTACTGGTAGCTTTGGCACTGTGTGCAGGTGCCGAGTCCTGCTGGAAAATGAAATCTGCATCTCCATAAAGTTGGTCAGCAGCAGGCAGCATGAAGTGCTCTAAAACTTCCTGGTATACGGCTGCATTAACCTTGGACCTCAGAAAACACAGTGGACCAACACCAGCAGATGACATGGCACCCCAAACCATCACTGACTGTGGNGCATTTCCCTCTCCCCAGTCTTCCTCCAGACTCTGGCACCTTGATTTCCGAATGACATGCAAAATTTGCTTTCATCCAAAAAAAGTACTTTGGACCACTGAGCAACAGTCCAGTGCTGCTTCTCTGTAACCCACCTGCGGCACCTGTAGCCCATTTCCTGCACACGCCTGTAGACGGTGGCTCTGGATGTTTCTACTCCAGACTCGGTCCACTGCTTCCGCAGGTCCCCCAAGGTCTGGAATCGGTCCTTNACTTGGTCGGGAATCCTTTTGCAGAAATGACTGCTTCAATGTGGCGTGGCATGGAGGCAATCAGCCTGTGGCACTGCGGAGGTGTTATGGAGGCCCTCAGTCCTCAGTCCACTGCTTCCGCAGGTCCCCCAAGGTCTGGAATCGGTCCTTCTCCACAATCTTCCTCAGGGTCTGGTCACCTCTTCTCGTTGTGCAGCGTTTTCTGCCACACTTTTTCCTTCCCACAGACTTCCCACTGAGGTGCCTTGATNCAAGGTCTGGAATCGGTCCTTCTCCACAATCTTCCTCAGGGTCCGGTCACCTCTTCTCGTTGTGCAGCGTTTTCTGCACTCTGGGTACAGCCTATTCGTTCAGAAATTTCTTTCTGTGTCTTACCCTCTTGCTTGAGGGTGTCAATGATGGCGTTCTGGACAGCAGTCAGGTCGGCAGTCTTACCCATGATTGCGGTTTTGAGTAATGAACCAGGCTGGGAGTTTTTAAANAAGCCTCAGGAATCTTTTGCAGGTGTTTAGAGTTAATTAGTTGATTCAGATGATTAGGTTAATAGCTCGTTTAGAGAGAACCTTTTCATGATATGCTAATTTTTTGAGATAGGAATTTTGGGTTTTCATGAGCTGTATGCCAGAATCATCAATATTAAAACAATAAAAGGCTTGAACTACTTCAGTTGTGTGTAATGAATNGTAATGAATCTAAAATATATGAAAGTCTAATGTTTATCAGTACATTACAGAAAATAATGAACTTTATCACAATATGCAAATTTTTTGAGAAGGACCTGTATTTCTGCAGGCTAGCTAAAGTGTTATCTCATAACTGGCTGTTAGGGCAACTGTAGTGTGTGATCATGGATTTAGAGATAAGGTAATCAGGGGAAGCAGAAACTCTCAGTGTGCTCCAGCATTCTCACAATCTAGTGACCACCTCACTCCCTTTTTAGCTTATAAGCTAATCATAGGCTATAGGTGATGGTATAGTTTAAAATGGTGCTTGTGTTTGTATATATCACAGAATCATTTGATGGTCCTCTAATATCAAAATGACTATTGTTTGACTCAGTTTTTTGGTATATTTTGGTGATGGATAAAATTGTCAAAACTAAACAGAACTTTATATTTGAATATGACAAAAATGGTACAAAAAGACAAACCAGATGCACCTTACGTTTGTTTTTAGCAAGCCATTTCTGCATTTAAGAACACTGGCTAAATATCACCTTTTGTGTTGCTTGTGATGTGCATATATCACGAAAAAAAGAAACAGTTATATTTATTTATCATGAAAGATGAAAGACCACCATCCAAGCCAATGACAAGATAATAGGCAAATCCAATGCTAAGCCTTTTTAAAAATTATTTTCATAGCTTCAGAGAAAAAAGAAACAGATAGGATAGTATTATGGTTAATTCATTTTATAAAAAAAATACAATTATATGTGTATTTTAACTGATCTCCAGGAGGGATAATAGTAAGATGTCTGCTTTTCATTAGCTTGAAAACAAATAATTCCTCTAGGCATATAGGTTTATGTTATGCTTCAATACAATGAGCCAACTATTGGATAACCATCTGACAGTGTTAGGGTTATATTCTGAATGCTAGATGCAGTACTAGATCAAGCTTCCCAGTGAGGTTGTTCCTAGTGTGGTGTAACATTGTTACATCACATAGGCAATGGTAAAGTTCTGGCTTTTATACTCTGTATATACTTTAAAAGCAAAAAGATAATTTGAGCAAAATGATGAATTCTACCAAAATGGGTAAATAATTAAGATTTGCATGCTCCAAACTGAGCACCAACTCCTAGCTAGCTGCTTGCTTGCCAAAATGATGCTGAGCTAGCGTTACATTACTTTATGTCTTAACATACAGTTGTCATCCTTAATGATGAGTTAAAACATTTCATTAATGCTTAACACTTCAGAACTCACTTGATTTATAATTATTCACACAAGGTTTCTTTTTCCCCCAGCACTTTTAAAAATAAAGCAATGTCTGTGTTGTGTTCTATTTATTATTCTGACAGTGAAACGCAAAACTCACATTGTTTTTGGGTCTGCTTCGCTGTGTTATTCAGTCATTTCTGATGTGGTTCAAGGATGCTAGGCATAGTTTAACAGGCAAGCAGGGTCACTACATTTGCACGGGTGCAGTACAGTGTGTGGAGTTGGGTTTGGAACAGAGCCCAGAGACATTCACTAGAGGTCTGCCTCATTCAGACTGGGGCAGTGAGCTCTGAACACAACACCAGCTCTCGTCAGCACAGCAGCTTCTACTAGCGCTGATTCTTTCTGCTGATAGCTTCTGCTTTCTCTATCAATGGTTATATGAGCTGCAGGTCTCTTCAGTGACTCTAGCTGATCTGCTCTGCTTTACTTTCTGCAAGATGCAGTTGAGAATGTATGAGGAAAGGATACTCTGAGTCAAACAAATGCCTGTTTTAATACTTATTTCTGAGTTTTTAAAAGAATTGCATTCATGAGAAAGAGTAGAAGAGAGTGAGAGTCAAATCTGTTGTGTATTGTTCTGTGTGCCTTCATGGTCAGGTTTACAAAAATGTGTGATGCAATGCTGGGGGTTTAATGATCCCATTGGCAAAGTAAATGGTGCGCATTAAAATACATTGACTATTTCAGGGATAGCATTACTTTCTTATAGGTTGTCTGGAATTTTTGCTGCTACAGCATTTTTTCAAGCGTTAGTGATGACAGGCAGAGACATTCTCTATACCACTGTCTTATTAGCACAGATGAGGCAGGTTGTGTCATGGTAAGATGTCTCACACTACCTTACTAATATGTTAAACGTGTATTACTGCATAATACATGGGCAGGGCAAAGTGACAATATAATACCAATACATTGTGATCAATTAGGTCCTAGCACACATATCATTAGCAAGTTGATTTCTAGTTGTACTAGTAATATTATTTGTTACTATATGTAAGTCTATACAATATTTGTAAGTCTACATTAACTGATAAACCAATAAACTGAAAAACTTATCAATTTGTGCATGTTGTTGATTGGTGTCTATGTTGTTCCATAAAATGTAGTGAATTGTTTGAAGGATCTATATATGTCTTTTTGGTCTGGTAAAATAAAAAAAAACTGTCTTTATGTACAGGATCATCTCTCTTTTTTTTTTTCTTTTTTTTGTATTAGGGTACACTATTCTCTGAATAAATGTCTGTGTAATACTCTGTGTAACAGTCTACATTAAGTCCTAACTGTTACACAGAGTATTACACAGACATTTCATTCTTTCCATGCATTTCACAAATAAAATATCATCCCATTGTTCTCTTTTAAATAATTAAGAACATTATACTGAGCTTACAAAGGAAGAATGTAGCTTGTGCAAATCTACTTATGAGTCGTATGTATAATGAGGGCAAAAAAGGATTCAGCCTTTTTTTTGTTATTTAATATACTATGTACACACAAAATATCTTTTATTTGTCCTCTTGTAGATAATGAAAAACATTATTTTGAGCTCAGAACAAAATAATTTAGCTTGTTCAAGTTTATGAGTCTCTTTATGTATGTTCTGAGTCAGTGTATGTTCTCAGACTTGGTCAAAGTCAGTGTGAATACATAAACTGGCCAATATTAGAGATTATTGCAGGCTTTGAGATTGCATTCTTCAAAACTATTTGAGAAATGTCCCAAAACTTGCTGGAGCACCAAAGCATTAAACTGAATGCATTAGTACTTTTAATTAGAAACTTAGTCAGCTGTGACCATGATGAAATTCTTGTGCAGAAGTTTTCATTAAAATGTATAAATCCTAGCTAATCAGGGGGTTGGGGCACAAAATATAAATAAATAAATAATAATAATAATGAAAAGAAAGAAAGGATTAAATTTGAGTCATTTGAATCAGTATGCAGGCAAAAGAGATCTATGGCCATTTCTTTTGATCCATCACCCAAATATAATGTGGATGTTTTAAGAAACATACTTATTAGACTTCTTTCAAACATGTTTTCTCAGCACTACACTCTCACTCTGTTGTCAGTTCATTAACAAACAACCACCTTTCTAAATGTTGTGACTGTTTCCACAATTTAGTATTTTTATGCCTGTTTTAGTAAATCAATACAATTAAATTAAACTGAGTGCTGATTCTTTCTCTCCCCATTCAGTCTGTGGGAAAGTTTGGCTCCCTGCAGTCCATTATTAGCTATGATGTGCTGTCAGCTTTTGGCTGACGGAGAAGCTGTTTCCAGAGACAAGGAGACAAGCAGTATTTGAGTTCCTCTCAACCATAAATGGCTTAATCTCCAACCCTGTCAGGGTTGGAGCGTTCCCTCGCCGTGGTACATCATGTCATGGGGTTGGGACTTAACCAGAGGACAGCCCACATATTATATACAGCCTCTTCTGGAAAATATTGGGGGGCACGCATGCATAAATTTTCTTAATTCTAAATCTGACCAAGTTTCATACCTACTGAGGGTGTTATTCAGAGTTCCAATAAATGTCATAATTGAAAGTGAAGGTTATAGTTATAATAAATGACTCTGATATGAGCAGGCTATTACTCTTCAGTTTGATTGGTTCAGCAGCTGCAGGTGAAAAGGAAACTTGATTTTGTTGACCAGAGTTCCCAAATGTAAACTCAATAAGCCATTAAAGCTGTTAAATGAGGCATGAAGATTTAAATACCTGAATAAGTAGAGTTGGAGAATTGTGAAGAGGGGTGTAGGATATTAAGGAATGGCTTTCATGCAAGCATTTACCTTTTCAATTTACTTGTGTTTTATTATTATTATTATTATTATTATTATTATTATTATTATTATTATTTATTGTGGAAGGAAAATGTAAAAACAACAGATTAGAGTTTGAAAGTGAAAAAGATGGAAAGTGGTTACATAAATTGAAAACATAATATCAGATGACTCTAAATTATGTCTTCGCTTAAATTTTCATATCTGTTTGTATGCAAAACCATTAACCCACACATTCAGACACATTTTATTTTTTATTTTATTTATTTATTTATTTTTGAGATGTCTGGACATTTGACTGTGCATATGTAACATACAGTTTATGTTGCATGTATGTAACTAGCTATAAGAATTTTCTACACATAATCCTGAATCTAATCCTAACTTTAACCTTAGTAATCATAAAGCACAGGGAAAAAACAGCCAGCATTCTAACAACCCTGATGTGTGAGGATAATTATAATCATAATAGACTAACCAAATTAGAACTATGGTACTACAATTTTACATCAGATTTTAAACTTGGGTTTATGTGTGTGTTCGAGATGAAGATGAGAAAGGTAGAGCTGCTTATTTAGCGATGCTGTACGCCACTGTGACTGATTAGTAAATGAATTCAATCACCTGACAGTATGTTACTCGTGTCAGGGCTTCACTCATCTGTCAGACTAAGCATGATTGATGTGCGAGGATGTCAGAGGAAAGAGCAATCACTGTCAGATTTTGGTCGTCTGTAGAAGAGACAAAACAATTAATATTCATGTGAACACAATGTGCTTTACCATAGGTGTTCCCAGATCACTGGAATAAGATAAGGAACCTGGATATATCAATTAATGCTGGTTACACTTAAGTGCTTCTTACCTGTTTAAGGATTGGTGTGGTCCTTGTAAAGACTGCACAAATTTCCATTAACATTAATAATTGTTTTAGATCTCAGGATTATTTTAGTTGACTCCTCACACAGAGTCATATCAAGATATGTCTCAAGAGATGAGACCTACCTTGATTCTTCTCTTTCTTTTGTTATTAGTCAGCTTTGGTCTTATATAACTTTATATTCTGCATTTTTTTTGTTGTGAATTTAGAAAGTTGGAAAAAGGGTATCTATTTTTAGATTTTGTGCTAGTACTGTTTGATCCCATTATAAACTATTGAAATTATACCTATAAAAGGAAAGAAGGCCATTTCCATCCCTATAATGATGTACAGTGCATTTTAAAAGTCTACTCACCCTGTTAATATTGCAAGTTTTTGTGATGTGAAAAAACAAAACCAAGATAATTGTGTCAGATCTTTTTGCACCATTAATGTGATACAGCAACCAACAAAATTCTAGAGCCCCCATGCTTCACCGTGGGTATGGTGTTCTTTGTGTGATAAGCTGTCTTGATTTTGCACCAAAATATATTTTAGAATTATATGCAAAAAGGTCTACCTTGGTCTCATCAGATCATAACACATTTTGCCACATATTTTGGGATGATTTAGGTGAGCTTCTGACTAGCCAACCTGCCCCCAGCCCGGGCATGTGAAGAATGTGAGATTGTTGTCCCATGCAGGAGGTGACTAGTTTAATGATGCTGTAGGTCTCTTGACAGCCTCCCTGATAAGTTTTCATCTTGTCCTTTCATTAGTTTTGGAGGGACATCCTGTTCTTTGCAGACCCAGATGATGTCAAGAAAATCCTACAGAAATAGCTGATCTGTTTTGGGTTTGGGGTTAATCAGAATAACTTCACCGATGACAGGTGTCTAATAATGATTTTTGAACATTAGTTTGAATGTGATTGGTTAATTCTTAGCACAGTCACATGACCCATTATAAAAGGGTGTGTACATTTATGCAACCAGGTTATTGTAAGTATCCCCCCCCCCAACTAAAATGTTTCTTTTTTTTTTTTTCATTTAACAGGAGTGGGCAGACTTTTTATATCAACTGTATATGCCTTTTAGACATCAATGTTTAGTACTGAATGCGCATCACATTTATTTTATTTACTCCAATTGTGGATTGTGACCCTTATTTCTTTTTTCATCTTCCATCCCCCCCCACACACACATTCACATTTCACATTTAAAAGTGCAGACAGAAAGTGCAGTAAGTGCATGCCCTTGTCATGACCTTGTTATATGCTCCTGAAGAAAATCACATTTTGATATGCATGAAGAAGCAGCTATACAGAATCTGTAATTATAATTAGAGGATGGTAATGAGGGTGATGAAAGGCTGTGGTAAGAGAAATTGTAAATTGGACCTTTGGATGCTTGTGTTTTTTAATAAATGAGGAGAGACAATGTGGTAGAAGAAAATCACTTGAACATAAAGTAAACTAAATAAAATTTTGACAAGTAAAATATCATGCTGCTTTCAAAACTGTATAAAAATAATTAGTTAGTTGATATTGGCCATTTACAGGAAACAAATAAATAAATTGAGCCTTAGATATTGTGTTTAATTTATGAGGGAAAACTAGGCTGATGTTTATCCTGACTTTATTGTTACTTAAAAATATTAGCATCAAAATTACCTTGCTTGCTCTTCATTGTTATAAGCTTCCATAATGAAAATGATCAAAAGACAAAAATCATTATGGCATCAGCCACCAAAAGCGTAGTTTACTGGATATGAAAACAAAACATAAGCAATATCAAAACAATGACAAGCAATGAAAACAATTTGGCTTCACAATGTGATAGAGCGACTGCTACTACACCTTCCCTTTAGTGATATTTACATGTTCCTGTAATTCATTGCATGTAATAATATCTATATGCATAATAGCAAACAAAGAGAAACTGAATGCTTTGGATTTGTTAAACTAAAAAAAGTCTGCTGAGATTTATAGCTGAAATCTATTACCTGATACTTGTACATACGTATGGTATATATAGTTATGGCTTTCTTATGTAGTTGAGGTTTCTCATTTGCTTTAATATCTGACACCTTTTCAGACATGCTTACAAATTACAATTTTAGGATTTCTGTTATAATTGATAGAGATGGTTATGAGATTTCTAATAATGACAGATTCACATGTCAACCTGCTATGTAAGGATAAAGTGAAATACAGCTCTGTGTAGCCTGGATAAGTCAAAGAGCTTCAGATGTGCTGTTTCGCACATGCGTTAATGGTGCAGCTGGCAGTTTCTTTGCTAGGGCAAGATGAAATACACATATACACAGGAGTATACACTCTCTCTCTCCCTGTCAAGTGCAGTATACAAAGTACAAATGCTTTGTATTGGATGTGTGTTGCTTTGATTGTTCTCTGTGGCGGGAATAGTGTAAAAAAAAAAAAAAAAATCTGCCCACCATCTGTCTACTTCCTGTCTTCAGCTGGAAAAAAGAAAATCTAAAATATTCTAGGGCTTGCTATGGTTAGGCAAAAAAAGCTAGATTCTGGTGTAAGATCTAAAAATAGATATATTTACGTATTATTATTATTTAGATATATTTAATAGGCATATTTTTTTATATTTATTATCAGAAATCAGCTCAAAACATTAAACAGTAAAGTGAATAATAAAAGTAGTTCATTTGACTGTAAGATTAGGTAATTTAATCAGCCACCACATCCTCTATCCAAACCTCTCTGAAGTTCTAGACTGGTTTTAATCTGCGTAGCTACATCTGAGCATTTTATTGTGTTGAATACAAGGTCATTTGCCTTTACCACCAGACTGACCTGAATGAAGTGTGTAGCGCAGTAAAACACGTAGCTCTGGTTATGAATCCCACTGGTTTTAGCACTTAATGTACTTAATGTAGTTTCCTTTCTGATAGAACAAACCAAGGTTCTTTTTCATTTAATGTAAATATGTTGTAAATATGATGTACTTCAGGTCATTAAGGTCTGCTCTGGTTAGCAGCTCCCACTGAGTGACCATGGGAAGAGTCTTGATAGCCAAGACTGTTAACGAGGCCAAACCTAAACTGACATATTTTTACTTTTAGCTCCATAGTGTACTTTATGGACTTTGGCCAGCAGCATGTCTGTGTATGAAACTGGTAATGCCATGTTATTTAGCCTTTGCCATGTCAAATTAAATTTTTACAATGATTTTGAGATGAGACAAGAATCAAATACTTTCTCTGGACTTTCATTCTTGACATAAATTTGCCTCAGCCATGGATAACTTCTTCCAAGTTCTGAGCCAAGAAATAACTTAAAAGTCAATAACGTGGAAGGTTTTATGTATGCTTTTGTTTGGTTTCTAGCCTTTACATTGTCTTTTAGCTTTTAGATACTAGTGTTGCCTAATCTGTTGTAGTTAACCAACCAACAAATAAATGAATGATGATCTTTATCTAGTACTACTACTAATAATAATAAAGCAGTAATAATAGTAGTTATGGTAGTAATAATAAAATAATTAATTAATTAAAGTTTAAATTTACCCAAACTATCAACTTTTTTTAAAGTATTCTTCAAAGTATAACAAGTAAAATGGACTCACTTTTTAATTTATATTTTTATGTTAAAAATGTATAGAAGGTTTTTGGTAAGCCTTCGTGCTTCTGAATATTGAGGTAGTATTGTTTGTGCAAAAAACATATTTCTGATATCTTTTTATCTAGATACTGTGACATGCTCATCTATTGGGCCGTTTTTAGGTAATACAGTTATAAAGTGAGTTAAGTGAATTTGTCTCAGCCTTTATTGTAAAAAACTTAACTTTGTTGTTGTTTTTTTGGTTGGAGGGGGGTGTGGCGCTGTTGCTACGTGGACACACACTCGCTGTGTGTGAGGTAGGAAAAAAGCCAGACAAACAGACACCCACGTTGGGACAAGAGAGGAGTCTGGATTTTTCACTGAAACACAGTGGTTATTATTAGGTAGAGGAATATCTATCTCTTAGTAGACAAAAAAGACAGAGATGTAGAACACGTGATTTGCTTATTAAAATGGTTTGAAATACCTGAAATAGCTGATGTTAATCTTGAAATGCTGTTTGTATTCTAGGTATTTCTGGTATGTCTGTGTGTGTGCCTGAAAATGAGTTCAGGTTGTGCATTTTATCCACTAGTGATTTAATTGTGTTTCTCCACGCTGATGGCTTTGTAGGATATGGAAGAGGTTCTTTTGTATAGAGTATCTATTTGTATCTAAATGCAGGACTTATTTTTCCTGACATGTGCTGCTCATTCTGCTTCCTGCATTGATTATTGGCATTGCTGATCTGTGTTGCTATGCTGCTCGGATATATTTTAGCTAATTAGACTGATGGATATGATCAACTCACACTCATCTTGTTTCATTTATCATTTTTCCCTACAATTAAACACACAATACACATACATTTCTCTTTAAAATCTAAAACTACTAGAATATAAACATGAACATGGAACTTGGCTCTTACGCTAATCAAATAAAAGTGCTTGATAATCTATATGTTAGCACTGTGTGTGTGTGTGTGTGTGTGTGTGTGTGTGTGTGTGTGTGTGTGTGTGTGTGTGTGTGTCTGTAGTAAATCAAATGTGTAAGCAGTTTTACCGCAGAACAGCTTTTAACCCTATAAGATGCTTATAAAGCAGAGAAGTGGTGGGACAGGTCAGCGGTATGTGAACTGATACAGCTTTTAATCAGGGGGAAGTGAGGAGGCCTGCATGGAATACATGTGTTCTTCATTTGTTCTTAGATTTTTCATCCCTAAACATTTTTTCAGCATCATTAGTCTACACACAATAAACCATAATGACAAACTGAAATGTTTTTTGAAATTTTTGTAAATTTATTAAAAATCAAAAGCTGAAATATCTCATTTTTTTTTTATATGTATTCTAACTCTTGGTTAAAGCGTTCCAAATTGAGCTGTTTGCTTAGAATAAGCAGAACTTGACTGGTGTCCACCTGTGGCAAATTCAAATGATTCTGACATCATTTAGAAAGACACAATGCTGTGTGAATAAGGTCTCACAATTCACAGTGCATATCAGCACAAACCAAGCCATGAAATCAGAGGAACTCTCAGTAGATGTATGATCAAATTGCGTCAAGACATAGATTGGGGCATGAGTATAAAACTATTTCTAAAGCTTTGAACATACCAAGGAGCACAGTGGGCTCCATCATTGTGAAATTTGGATTTGAAATTTGGACCCAACAGAACTCTATTTCTAGACCTGGCTGTCTGGCCAAACTCAAAAACTGGACTTGGCCACGAAGGTGACCAAGAACCCAAGGGGGACTCTCTGGAGTCTCTAAAAGATTCTCTGGTCCAATGAGTCAACAAATGTAACCCTTTGGGCAGAACTTCAAGCTCTACATCGGGCGAAAACCACGTACTGTTTATACATATGTATAATATGTACATATGTATTATACAATGTATAATACAATCCCTATGATGAATGGTGGTGGCAGCATCATGCTGTGGGTGTGCTTTTCAGCAGCAAGGATGGGGAGACTGGTCAGAATTGAAAGAATGATGAATGCATTCAAATATGGAGAGGTCCTTGAAAAAATTCTGCTGCAGAGTGCACATAACATCAGACAGAGGCTACAATGACCTGAAGCATACAAAGCCATGACAATGCTGGAGTAGCTTAAGGAAAAGTCTCTGAATGCCATTGACTGGCCCAGCCAAACCACCATAGTAGATCTGTGGAGTGTCTTGTAGATAGCAGTTCACATACACTCCCCATCCCATCTAACTGAGCTTGAAAGGATTGGCCAGGATAAATGAAAGAAATGTGCAAAGTCTTACCTAAGAAAACTCCAAGCTGTAATTGCTGACAAAAGTGGCTCTATAAACTACTGAATAAAGAATAAAGGG
>JAKKZN010007936.1:0-13458 GCA_033441825.1 Pangasius elongatus | reverse complement strand
GGCTTATATTAACCCTTTACTGCACATTGTTGCCATATGGCAACAATTTACAAACTACCCCTCTAATTTTTTTTTTTTTAAATTTTGAAATATATTTTTATTTCTTGAACTAATTCAAGTAATAAAAATCCATAGAAAAATAAATAAATAATTCATGCAGTAGAGGGTTAACACTTTTCATTGGTTAAGACAACCGACATGAACTCCAAATATTATCATTAAATATTTCCTACTATAAATTAATCACTAATTAATAACTAATAACTAATGTTTGTTAGTTAAAGGGTTGTTTTTTTTCTTGTCACTTTTTTGTTTGTTTTTTGTTGTTGTTGTTTTTTAAAGTGCACAAGCACCAACATTTTCACACTTAAGTTTTCTCTTACTTATTGATATTTTTATATAATTTAGTTTGAAGGGAAAAAAAACAAAACAAAAAGCCCAGATCTTTCATTCTAGTTCAGCTGAAGCTGCACAATCTTGGGAGGAAAAAATGCATAAAAACAGAAAGAAAGAAAGAATGAATAAGTGAACGAATGAATGAAAGAATGAATGAATGAATGAATGAAATAGTTTAAAGATTCTGAAAGAAGTTTGCCATCTTGCAAATGCACATTTTCTTTAATTACCCTGTATAAAAATGCGCTCTTTGCGCGCGCGCGCGTGTGTGTGTGTGTGTGTGTGTGTGAGTGTGAGTGGGTGAGTGAGAGAGAGAGAGAGAGAGAGAGAGAGAGAGCGAGCGCTGAATGCTGAGTAATCAACAGGTCCCAGAGGACTTAGGGGATTCAGAGTTCAGATCTAGTCATCTCTGGACAAATCGCGTTAAATAGCAGCTGTGACTCAATCTTAAGCGGAAAATGTGCAGCGTCAACTCGGCGTTCAGCTGCGGGGAATTTGGGCTTTTAGGTGATTCCTCTGAAGCAATAAGAACACATTTACTTCTGAACATTTAGGAATACATAATGTCTTTTTTTTTTTTTTCTATTTTTGGAAAACCACAAAAGATGGCCCTGTTCTTACTTAATAACAATCCGGTCTGATTCCAGATCAGGTCCTGGAGTCTTCCTGTGCGTGTTTGTGTGTTTTATTTCCAAATCTACAGAACACACACTTCAGAGTTGGAGTTAATTAAGAATGAGGGGATGAGTTCAATCCAGGTGTGCTCCTGACGGCGCCTGGACCCTGAGCACAAAGCACCAAATGTTTTACTACATTACGACTAGGAATATATATATATAAAAAATATTCAGACTATTTTGAACACTCGTGTAACTCGTAGACTGTCTTGTCTCGCGCGTTGGGTGCGCGCGTGTGCGTGCGTGCGTCTATGCACTTTGGTGGAACCCCTGGCGCACATCTGGCCACTGCTTTGAGTTCGGATGACGCTGCGCCCCTTGCAGGCAAATAATCAGGAAAGTTGCGGCTGAAATTTGAACGACAGGAGTTTCAAATGTCAAAATATCTGCGTGAGAGTAAGGTGAGAGCATAAAACCTTCATAATTAGCGTGTTTAATAATAATAAGAATAACAATAATAATAATGGATGTCAATTTATTATTATTATTATTATTATTATTATTATTATTATTATGGCGGATTTTTAAAATTTTTTTTTTTTTATCCCATCTCTAGGAAAGGAGACAGGCTGCTGAATGGCTGGACTCTCGGGGAACGGAAAGCTTCGCCAGTGGCTGATTGAGCAGGTGGACGGGGGGAAATACCCGGGGCTGGTGTGGGAGGACCGCGAGAAGAGCACATTCCGCATTCCGTGGAAACACGCCGGCAAGCAGGATTATAACCGCGAGGAAGACGCGGCGCTGTTCAAGGTGAAAAAACGCAGAGAAAATCCATTCAAATCCTCCCCATGTTCACACCAGGTAAAGTCAGCTAACCAGGCTGCGTGATTTGTTTTTTTTTTTTTCCTCTCTCCCTCCCCACACACACCAGGCCTGGGCGCTCTTTAAGGGCAAATACCGCGAAGGCATCGATAAACCGGACCCGCCGACGTGGAAAACGCGCCTCCGCTGCGCCCTCAACAAGAGCAACGACTTCGAGGAGCTGGTGGAGAGGAGTCAGCTGGACACCTCCGAGCCTTATAAAGTTTACAGGGTCATTCCAGAGGGCACTAAGAGAGGTGACTGATGATGAACACAATCACATGGTTTTGTTTGCTTGTAGACAGAAGTGTGCGCTCTCATAGCGCACTGGTTTTCCCCTGTAGCTTCTGCAGTTTACTGTGGGTTTGTCCGCGGCTCTGTATCTTTAATTCTGAAATCAGAATGATATCTAAATGGTGCTCTTCTTCTTCTTCTGCTATTCGTTTCAGCGTCCTGTGAGAGGACTTCCACAATGACAAGCCCTCACAGCTTTCCACTGTACCCGACATACACACCTCTGCATAGTCAAGTATAACTTTTTTTTTTTTTAATCTGTTCACTCTTTTATAGATATTAAATATTTAATATTCTTAATCTGTGCTCATGATCTATGCCAGTTTAATGGGCTGTGTGGTGTTTTCTTGGCACAGGTTTCTAACTTCCTGGCTCCAGGTGAGAAAGGATGGCGAGATTTGCCAGAGCAAGCTCCATTTCCTGATTTCTACTATTCCTACAGTCCAAACTCATACACCGCATCCTGGGACCCAGGTAAGGTGTGTGTGTGTGTGTGTGTGTGTAAAAGACAACTGCTTCCCTTGAGCATATATTTATGTATTCATTTTTTTTTTTTTTTGCTGCAGTCGGTTACCAGATCAGCAACTCATTCTACAGCTGCAGTGGTTTTGACCCTTCACCATCCACCTTTAACTTGGAGCAGAACATGAGATCTGCAGCTTTCTCTGGTACGCCCATATAAACACACACACACACACACACTAGCTCTCTCTCTCTCTCTCTCCTGTATTCCCATATCCTAACTCCCCCCTGCATGTGGCAGATCCCAGACTGCAGGTGTCTGTATTCAGTGGCGATTCTCTGATCAGGGAGATGACTGTGTTCAGCACAGAGGGCTGCAGATTGGCTCCTTATGAAGAGAACCAGAATTACGGAGGCCCTGAACTGGTGCAACTTCCTCAGGGTGAGGGCACGGAGCTGGAGCGTGGCGTATTGGTCTGGATGGCTCCTGATGGCCTGTGCGCCCGTCGGCTCTGCAATGCCAGGGTGTACTGGGAGCCAGCGCCCACCACCAACAATGATAAACCTAATAAACTGGAGAGGAACCAGACCAGCAAACTTCTGGACATCCAGCAGTTCATCGCAGGTTAGAACAATCTGTACACTCTTCCGTGGTGAAAGCTCTCGTTTGTTTTTCGCTTGGATTAAAACAGGAAATGAAACGGTCCATTAGCATTTGCTGGCAATCCCTAGATTCCAGAAGTGAGCGCTTGAGAAAGAGGAAGAATAACTGCTCATGTTTCACCCATTAATCTTCTAAATCTTTGTCTTTTAGAGTTACAAGGCTACTATCTACAGGCACGTCCTCCTCCTTGTTTCCAGGTGCTGTTGTATTTTGAGCAGTGCCATGACATCTACGCTAACAGGAAGCCCATAACAGTGCAGGTACACATATCAACCCATTTCCCTCGTCACCCACGTGACATTTGCAGGGTTACATCTGAAACACGCATGTGGCACATAACTTGATATGAGAATCATTGGACTGTGAAGACCGACTGTTACTAACAATTTTCACCTACAGGTGGAGCCGTTATTTGCTCGCCAGTTGTTCATCTTGAGTCAGCAGAGCAGCACGCACCACATGAGGGCCCCTGAGAACGCGCCACTGACGTGGGAGCAGATGCCTCCTTCTCAGCAGAACTACTACACAGGGAGCTCCCAACAGCACGACACAATGCAGGACTAAAATCCACACAAGTGAGGAGATGACGACATACCATTTAGCTTGTTTCATTGCATTAGGAGAAAATGTAAGATAATCATGTACTTAAAGGCAGAGGTCCACAAGAGAAGCTGTGAGGATTCTCTACAGCTTTTGAGGATTCTTCGTTTAATACTTTTGTACTTCCGTAGTAGCATTATTGTAGTTCTACGGCATCTCGTGGACAAAGCATGCTTAGGCTGGCTCATTATACAGATTTTTATTTGCTGCACTGATGACTAAACCTTACTCATATACAATATACCTTATACGTCAAGTCTGAAATGAAATATAAATATTGTGGCTTAAACAGATTCATTTTGCTCTAAATGATTTGATAAGAGAAGGAGAATATGAAAGAGCTGTTTTATGTCTTGAGAAAATCTGTGTTTTGACTCCTAACATTAAAGTCGGTTTACCTGAACCAACAATACCACTCTCTCTCTCTCTCTTTTTTTCCTGCAACTACTTTAAAGTGTTTCTTTGTCAGTTGCGGCTCATTTAAAAACAAATTCAGGCACGTTAAAAATAAAATGATTCTCATGTTATATTTATTACTTTTATTTAATTCAATTCAGCATAGCAACAATAAATAGAACATTCACTGGTGGTCACACATAACTCGTTACGCTACTGCTCTATGAATAACAGCCAGGGGTGGTGTGTAACACTTGCCACGCTGTGCACTGTACATGCATGCAGAGATATTCCAGCAAGGTCATGTAGTGACCCATTATGTAGTATTTGCTATAAATGCTTCCATCAAACATTAATCATTCCCTACAACCTTCTTGCCGAGATGGAACTCTCTAACTGGTGGTTATCCAGGGCACGATCGAACCACAGTTATATACGTAAATGAGTGTTTGGTCGGGTGCAGGTGGAGGGTGGGATTGGGGTTTGTAGCTGGGTAAAGTACCAGCAGTGTCAAGAGGAACATGACTCACATTAGGACAACCCAGAGAACCAGGCCCATAGAGCGAGGAGACATCAGCAAGAGGGACAGGGTTAACCTTATGCATGGTAACAGGAGCACAGACTTATGGAATGGAACCTCTACATAAGGCACGTGATTAGGAGATGATCCCGGTCTGGGTGTTCAGCCTGTCTGTAGCCTAGGGTACTAACCTTACACCGCCCTGTGACCTCTGGTGCTAACAGTACGATCCGGTCCAAAGGACACTGTAGGCCACGTACCACACACAGCAAAGAATGTTCTACAGGCTCACCCTCTATCGACTGCAAGGCTTGTTTATTTAAACTGTTTTACAAATGTGAGCAGGGGCAGAAATCCTGGACTCAGATGAAAGGTCACACCCAACTCAGCTTGCCATCAGAACATACAAGGTGAGCTTATTACAACTCTTTTAGCTGTAGTAAGTGCTAGAAAGAAGACAGTTTTCAAAAACACCCACTTATCAGCTTTATACTTTGGCTCATAATGAGGAGCTTTAATGGACTCCAGCAATGGGGTCGGAGTCCCATACCAGGCTCCAAAGGGACCAAGAAGGGTAGTGGCATTATCCCCTCTTACCTCCAGAAAGGAGGTATTAAGTCTATGGGTCCCATCTACACTGTGGTGTGCTGCAATGGCTGCTGCATACACATTTTAGATAAAGGGGACTTGCCGCTGTTTAGCAGTCACCAAAAGGTCAAAATTCTAGTAATTGGACAATGCACTGATCCAGTTGGTAAGTTGAACACTATTCTGCTGTCTCAGATAGACAGCAGATCTACAGGGAGGAGGAAGCTGTCAGGGTGCGCTAGATAGACAGCAGATCTACAGGGAGGAGGAAGCTGTCAGGGTGCGCTAGATAGACAGCAGATCTACAGGGAGGAGGAAGCTGTCAGGGTGCACTAACAACTGCTGAAAGCAGCAGTGTGACCCTGGTCTTGCTGGTTAATTTGGGGCCAGAAGTAGGACTTTGTAGCCTAGTTGCTGAATCCTCCACAGGGTAGAGTTGAGAAAATGAGTGCTGGAGGATATACTTGGTGAGACCAGGGTATCCAGTCCCAGTGGGCTGTTCACTTCTGCCAGAGAGAACCACAACTGGCGCTAGCCACAAAGAGCTGTGAATTACTAGGAATCCAGCTAAATGAACAGGTTCAGCAATCAACAGTGCGTGGCAAGTTGAGGAGAGCCGGTCTACTTTGCTAGCAATGTGTTAGTCACAAGCTCTGTTGCCCAGAGCTAGCTGCTGGGGAATGTGGAGTATATGAAGGAGAAAATGCCTAGGAGGTAAAACAGTCATGGGAACAATAAAAGGTTTGTCACACTCACCATATGGTGAATAGGAATTGGCATGAGAAAAGCAACCACGTGACTTCTGGCTAATGGCTGGTACAGACCCAAGAAGCGTTGTGTGAATAATGCTTGTCATATGGAAGAAAAGCACATTTATCATGGTGGTAAGAAATAAGTGGAAGCTAATCCCGGCTTTGGAGGAAAGAACACCTGCAGCTCTGACACATGTTGCTACACAAAAAGCTCCATACTGTGTTTGAGATGGAAGAAGACAATGAAGGCAGTTATAGTGAGTACTGAGTCATACTAAGCGACCTTGTTGGAAGATCTCAGGATATGAGCGCACACGCACAGGGTTGTGCGACACACTGCCCTTGGCCATCAGGAGGGGGTGAAATAGAACAGGACATGTTTTAGATTCAAGGAACAAACACTTTGGAACATTGAAAGTGAAATGTATGTGTGTGGACATATTTAGTTCCCTTTTACATTTGACATTTAAACATGGCGAGCTGTTTAAATATTAGCAGGAATTTAGTGCACATACTGCTGACCAATCACGATCACGCTGAGGAAACGAAGCTTAATTAAAAGTGGACTAAGCACACCAATACATGTATCTGGGGTTAGTTTAGGTAAGCATGAAAAGGGATTTCTGACTGTAGTGATAAACATCATCCAACCATCAACCATGTGACAAAGACAGAGTAAAAGTCTGCCAGTTTTAAACTTTGTTTCCTTTACAACCTGTCAAAACCAAGAGACAACCTTCACAACACAACTAACTTCCCTTTCTGAAGTTTGCACAATAAACAGGATAACATTTATGCACTTAATAGTGCTTCATTACAATAATTTCCCATAATTCACAGTTTTTGTTTTGAACAAACTGTAGCGCATGAGAGACCAGTGGAGAGAGATAAATTCACTGGGAATGCCAACAGAGGTTCAAATGCCAACAAATCCTTAATGAAAGCATGCATGTTGGTATGACTGCTAATCTGCCACTACTTGTTTGTACTCATGATGCTACTATTCATCACTGAAGTATCGACTGGCACTGTCAGAGGTATTAGACCGCATTGTGAGTAATATTGGTGTGTATTAGTGGGAGACCTGTAACACTACCACAGTGGAACAGTCAACAATTTTATGGGTGGCACACATGTAATACTGGCATTACTTCCATCATGTGCCCCTTCCAGCTTAGTGTTGACCAAACGAGGTCCTTATAATAGAAATCATATAAACACACAAAACTGAAGTGAACAGAAACCTCACATAAGGAAATATCTATCTATCTATCTATCCATCTTTCAATTAAAAAGACATGATTTCAAATATTAAAAACACACAAACAATATAAAACAAATGTACATGGAAAGGCATAAATAAAAAGCTTTGGTCAAGACAATAGTTCTCTTTCATCGAATGGAATGTGTTTCACGTGAATGGCCACTCGAGCTTTTAGCGAACCACGGATTCACCAAAACCCCCGATCACTACGCACGGATCTCGTCTTCCTTTTGTAAACATCGTCATCGTCCCTGTTCGACAAAATCCAGAGAAGTTTGGAGAAAATCGGAAATATCAAACTTCAGCTCATTGCAAGGTACTGTAGCATGATGAATATGGCTGAGGCTCTGCAGTCACGGCCTATAAGGGTTATATTTACGCAGAGCTTGGATATACTATTGCATGCTGGGATAGGTGTGCAATATTAAGGCAGTCTAAGTGAGGCACAAACAGAAGCCTGCTTCTCTCTTACCCTTCATCCTAATCTAAATGAGCTCAACACACAACCTGGTAAACTTGTACAGTTTGGTCTTGTGTCAAAACTAGTGTCCTTGAAACCTTTTGGGAAGAGCGAATCTCCACATATCCAGCAGTAGACCATGTCTCCGGCATTCCAGCATTTTATATTACTTGCCATTAGGTTTGTTTTCACGTGTCTTTGTTTGTGTTTCTTTTTAACATGGTATGTAACGGTGTATGTGCATGTGTGTGTGCGTGTGTGTATTTGAGTATACATTTGGACTTCACTCAAAGGCCCAGACCTCCAGATTTTGGATAGTGAAGTCTTGTTGTGATGACAGTGGTTGGTTGTTAAACGTGGAGCATTTGGAGGTGGTTCCGTGATACAGGTCCGCATCCAGCCACAGGCCAATATGACCCCTAGCAAGATATACGCAAGATTATATACACAGAAGCTCTACATATTAACCCACTCGACTGAACAGATACACTTTCACTTACCCTCCACCTCCGATCTGGAGAGAGTCCAAGTTTCCCTTTACAAAGTACGAATTTTCACCAGTCCACCGGAACACCTTGAATAAAAGGATAAAAAAAATTTATCTTATAATCTAATTTCACATACTCCTATACCATCAGTGCTGGCTGATAAACTATGGCATCCAAAAGGATGTCCAATCTTTACAAATGAATCCAAGCCCCACTTGTGTGTGGTTTTAAATCCAGTGAAAGTGACTAACACTTCACTGACTTCACTTCACGTTAAATCAGATGTTTTCTCGTCATTTAGATGCAGCACTTTTTTGATATTGTAGGAAAAAAAACATGGATGAAATCTAGCATAAAAAAACAAACATGAAAGCAGCAGCATAGCTTCAAGTTTTGTCGTTTTTCTCCAAGATTGGACACCTTCAGCAGCACTTGTCTGAGTACAATGCCGTTACTACAACAATAAAAGTGAATAGGTAACACAATACAAAAAAATAACACAAACATAATCAAACATAAGAAATAAGTCATATCTGGGCTGCTGCATGAATAGTCTGTATGTGTGTTGAGGTTGGACTAGTGACACTTCCATTTGCAGGGTTGTGTCCTGACCTTAATTTCAGGGTTGAAGGTGTAAAGGAAGGTCTCGCCAGTCCCATAATAGTGCTCACTAACTCTGAAGGGGTGAGTGGAGAAAACTCCAAAAACCTGCCAATAAAATCATTAAAAAAGAGCAATATACGAATTACACAGCCAGTCTCTGTTACATGGGATTATTGTTCAGTCATGTTGTATCTCATAAAAGCAGTGGCTTATCAGGTACGGCAGATGGCTTGTCGAGTTTGTTTGGGTGTGTGTGTGCGCGAGCGCATGTGTGAACCTGATCGTTCATGTCTTTGATGACCAGCAGCACAGGGCAGTCCAGCTCTCCCAGGTTCCTGTACAGAGTCTTCAAGCTGGTTCCATGCACCACTGTGCTGTAGGCCAGCCTCCATGGATAACCCTGAACCCGAGCTGGGAGTCGGGCAGCCAGCTGCAGAGCGGTCACACAGTGGTCAGTGGGGTGTGGTCAACAATGCACTTCCTACAGACACTGTATATTTATTACACTGCATGTAATTAAGTGCACGTGTTTCTGTAAAACCTTCTCAATGTGCGTATCCTCAAATAACGTGCTGGGGTCCAATAGAACAGACAATAGGTCCAGTGGTTCCTCATCCTCAAAACTGCCAAAACTCTGCCTCCTCCTTGCCTCATTCATGGTGATGATCTGAAGAAATGTTTGAGAAGCACTACACTCAATATATAACCTCAGAACAGTGCGCAAGACACTATTTAGAACAAAGAAAACTGCCCATATGATGCTGAACTGCAAAACAAGCTCAGGTAATTTCATTCACCTCCCAATTTCTGGGCACTGGGTCACTGAAGAAGTTATCGATCATGTTAAGTTCGTCCTTCTCTACGACTACGAAGCCCTGCTCCTGTGCATCTTTCCCATAGGCATCAGGAGACCACTGGATGAAGAATGAGTAGAGATGGTCCACCCTGAGAAGACCAGCCAGAACAGTTCAGCAAAATGAAACTACATTTTATAATCATTTTGTAAACAAGGGCTTGACGTTAACTTGACTGTAGACTACTTCAGCTAACTGTTTTTCAAAATTTAGCAACCAGCTAGCATTTTATAGACACCTGTAACTGTATACGTTACACGTACATACATGTAACGATACACTGTGACATGATGCATCGCAATGTAAATGTCAAGGCACATCATCACAGGCCTTGTGAACTAGCTTAGCATACAAAACACATGCAGACTAGATTAGCATTACTGTGTGGGCAGTCTCCACTTCATAGCCTGGCACTGACTTGTCCTGGGAGGCTGAGGAGTGCAATTCCCATATAATTGGAAAATACCGTTTGGTCCATGTTTTTAAAAATATGGACCACCTTCCCAGTTTGACAGCTCAAAAGCACTAGGACTCCAAACAACATCAAACACCAACCTCATCCAGTACCTTCAGCATCTCTGGCAGAACAGCATACAAATTTCTAAAACCCACAGTAAACGCAGCCACAAAAGGTGGACTCCAAAATAATGGATTTCTGCCATGGCCTCCTGAAGGAAGGGCTGGGTTAAGGAGCTCCTCAAAGTTCTCATCTATCAACAATATGCCCAGTGGAGGACAACACTCCCACGTACTTGCTCAGCAGACTGTGTCCTTGGCCTTGTCTTCTCCTCCTGAGACGCCAAATGGTTTGCTGGAATTTTTCCCATTTTCCCATGGCCTCTTTTTCACTTCTGCGACTGATTTTTGCTGCAGCGCTTCTGGCTCTCCTATTCCTCTCAAAGGCCTCCTTCTTCAACTTGACAGCTTCCCTCACCACTGGTGTCCACCAGCACATCACAGTCACCAAAAGCCTTCCTGCCGCAATCTTATTCCAGTTGCCTCAATGACTGAGGACTAGAACATCTTCCATTTATATTTAACATCCCCAACCTCATTCAGTACAAGGGAGAAGTCCTTCTGGTGGTGCAAGTTAAATTCAGCTCATCATAGTTTCTGCCCCATGCTCCAACTGCATTGCTCCCTGTGCCATGACTCCAACACACCACTAAATGGTGATCAGTTGAAATCACTCCCTACCCAATATTGCGATGATAGAATTGATAATTGATCTTTGGCCCAAGGTGTTCTTCGGCAGGCATATTAAAGCCGTTCTGAAGGCTCACTGCAGCCCAGCACCTTACCTTAATACACGGTATGTTACTTTTTCCTTTAATTTGTCACTTGTCTAAAATATGGGCTATATTACATAATTTTTTTCTAAAATGTTACTCACAAATGTTAAGAGCATTACCTGCTACCAGGTGGCTAACACACAAGCGACAACATACCTTTCCTGTGGCACTGCAAACCAGTACTCTGGGTGTTTCTCTCTGCTCCCAAAGAAGTGAGTTGGGCTGGAGGTTTGACCAGTAGCAAAGGATTTCTTCATGGGCTTCCCCACTTTGAAGCAGAGGAACATAGGTGGTTTCTTGCTTTTCTCTTCTGCAGACAGCAGCAGAGCTACAAAAAAGATACACACGATGATGCCTACCTCTATTCACATCCAAACATTAATAAACTGACAGAGGCATATCAAATAGGTTAAATTTAAACTTTTAAAATTAGATACATCTTCATATCCCTTCACCTTCAATTGGACCCTGCATCCTTTTCATCAGCCATGACATCTCTGTTTCATTGTTTTGCTGATCTTCCTCCTTCTTGCTCAGTTCTTCATCTGCATTTGGTCTCTTCATTGTCTCCTTAACATCTTCATAGCTTGGTCCAGAAGAACTACATTTTCCAGAGTCCCCTGTCACATCACCAGAGCTTACCATTCTTTTTTGGTCCTCAGCTACTACTACTTCCTCTACTTCCTCCAGAGAATCATGAGTGAGAATCTTAGCCTTATTTAAGCCCTCCGCATCTTTCATCTCATCCACCACAGTAACCATGTGTCCTTTTTCACTAAGCTCTGTTCCAGTGTACAGTGTGCTGTTTTCGTCCCCATCTAAGGCCGGCTCTACATTTTCATCTGCGGAATGATTATGAAGGCCTTCATCCATGTCCTCTACTTGGTCTGCATCACATGACCTCACAGGCTCCACTGTCTGGTCTGTGAGCACACTCATTTTTGCTTCCACGGAATCATTCAGATCTTGTAAGGACGCCTTTTCCAGACTCGGGCAGGTAGCGTTAGCAGTCTCAGGCCTGCTGTGAGAAGTTTCAGTGCTTCCGTTCTCGGTTCCTGAGTCATTCTGCAACAGCTCAAGCTCAGTGAAGCCTTCATCGGATGGCGACTTGTCAGCGGGGGGGCAATCAGCCTCTGTCTCTATGTCATCTAATACGATTGGGCGGTTGGGTTGGCCGAGGGCCTCGTAGCGGCTGAAGGGGTTCAGGTCCTGCTCAGATGGAAGTTCCACCCACTCACCTGGCCTGTATAATGGACACAGATCCTGAGGTATGTCACTACCGTTGAAACAGCGGCCATCATGTGAGGGTGACGGAAAGGAAAATTAAAGAGAGAAACAAAACAAAACGAACTTAAATATGAAGGACAACTCAGGAAAATTAAATGATAAACTCATAACAAAACTAAAGAAAAACCAAGGAAACTCCAAAAAAATGGAATATAAATTATAGAAAAATTATATAAAGTAACTGCATAGTACATCATGATAAACGAATAAGGCAACTGCACCATTAGAAAGAAAATGGAAATTCTAGAGTAAACAGAGAGGTCATGGAGACACTGCAATGCAAACACAAGCCAGTGTCAATAATACCTCTAGCACAGTGCTTCATCATGTGAGAAATGATGCCTGATGTTATATAAACACTTCAAAGCACACATTGAGATGTCTCAGGCAGAAAACACAAACTACGCAGGCGACAGAGAGAGAAGCATCGCTGCTTACGACGGCAGAGCATCCTTGAGCTGCATACGGGACACGTCGTCATACAGGGCCACGGACAGCACCTCTTCCATGGGGCAGATGAGGCCGTACTCCTCACAGCCATGCTCAATCACTAGAGGATCCGACTTATGAGGGTCAAACATTATGTTATTGGGGGTCACAATCATCACACCGCCAACAACTCCCTGAGAAATGAGAGAAATAAGAGGGGAATTTCCTATCATCATTTAAAGTCCCTTTTTTTGGTCCTGCTAATGTGCACAAGATTTCCACCAGTGAACAGAGACGTGATCAAAGATTGATATTCTAGCAAATTAACCAGGCCAGAATAAGTTAGGATTTGTTGCACTAAACATTGAGGTGCTACAAACATTGAAGGAAGGCTCCAAAAATTCTTAGCGTTTGCTTGAAATGTATGTATTAAGGTTTACTATATTAATCCCAAATCCCAAAGCTTCTTACCATGCCATCGGTGAAGTACTTGCAGCTCATCTTGAGGAATTTGGCCGGGCTCTCATCCTCAGAAGGGGGAGAGAGTTCCCGGTGACGCGGCCTGCAGCTTGATTCATCATCCTAAAACACAGCTTTGCCTTAGAAATTGCATTCAGACAGAGTTTACAGA